>VDFB02355174.1:0-108196 GCA_007258455.2 Sequoia sempervirens
AAGTTCAAGAGTTGTTGGATCAAGGATTGATTCAAAAGAGCATCAGCCCATGTGCAGTACTGGTGGTTTTAGCAACCAAGAAAGGAGGTAAGTGGAGGTTATGTATTGCTTCTAGAGAAATAAATAGGATCACCATTAGGTGTAGGTTTCCTATTCCTAGAATTGAAGATTTAATGGATTGTCTTGGAGGAGCTCATTACTTCACTAAGTTGGATCTCAAGAGTGGATACCATTATATCAAAATTAAGGATGGTGATGAGTGGAAGACAACATTTAAGACAAATGATGGGTTATATGAATGGAGAGTTATGCCATTTGGTCTCTGTAATGCCCCTAGCACATTCATGAGGCTCATGAATGAAGTACTTAAGGATTTTATAGGGATATTTGTGGTGGTGTATCTTGATGACATCTTCATATACAACAAGACAGCAAAAGAGCATTTGAAACATGTGGATCAAGTTCTTAGAAGGTTGCAAGAAGAGAAATTGGCAATCAATCTAGAGAAATGTGAGTTTTTTAAGAAAGATCTTGTCTACTTGGGTTTTGTAGTGTCCAAAGGATCATTGAAGATGGATCCAAGCAAGGTGGAAGCCATCCTAAACTAGCCTACACCAAATACAGGGACTGAGGTAAGAAGTTTTCATGAATTGGCTCAATTTTATAGGAAATTCCTAAGAAAATTTAGTGGCATATGTGCACCAGTCTTAGATACAATCAAGGGTGGTATAAAAACTAAGTTTGTGTGGACTCAAGAAGCTGAGAAAGGGTTTGAAAGACTGAAACAAGAGGTGGAAACTCAACCAATTCTCTTATTACCTAGCTTTGACAAGTTGTTCACTGCGGAATGTGATGCCATTGGAGTGGTAGTAGGAGGAGTGATAAGTCAAGAGGGAAGGCCTATAGCCTTCTTTAGTGAGAAGCTCAATGAAGCAAAGAAGAAGTATTCAACCTATGACTTAGAACTTTATGCTTTGGTTTAGTCACTTAGGAAATGGAGGCATTATCTTCTACCCAAGGAGTTTGTAGTCTTTACTGACAATCAAGCACTTAGTTTAATCAACACCCAAGAAAAGTTGAGTAATAGGAATTTGAAATGGATGGAATACATCCAATCTTTTACCTTCACCATCAAGCATAAGAAGGGATAGCTAAACAAAGTGGAAAATGCATTGAGCAGGAGATTGTTGATAGTCCAAGAGATACAGATCAAGAGCATTGGCATAGAGAGTTTCAAGGATCTCTATGGAGAAGATGAAGACTTTTCAGAGGTCTATAAGGTATGTTCTTGCTTTGAGAACCATTTCCATAGCCAATACTCTGAGTATACATTGCAAAATGGGTTATTGTTTAAGGGAAATCAGTTATGTGTTCCAAGAGGGTCAATAAGGGAAAATTTGATTCAAGAAAAGCATAATGGCAGTCTTAGTGGGAATTTTGGCATAAATAAGACTTTAGAACTAGTGCAAAGATTCTATTATTGGCCTAAGTTGGCAAGAGATGTTAGAAAGTATGTGGAACAATGTGTTGTGTGTATGAAAGCTAAGGGAGGAGCTAGTAATGTTGGTTTATATCAACCCCTACCCATTCCTAATAGGCCATGGGAGTGTGTGAGTATGGATTTTGTGGTAGGCCTTCCTAAGACCAAGACTGGTTTTGACAGTGTTTATGTAGTGGTAGACAGATTTAGCAAAATGAGTCATTTCATTCCCTGCAAAACTACTCATGATGCTAGTTACATAGCTCATCTCTTTTTCAAAGAAGTTGTAAGGATCCATGGACTACCTTTAAGCATAGTTTCTGACAGAGATGTGAAGTTCATGAGTCACTTTTGGAAGACTCTATGGAGTAGATTGGGTACAAATCTGTCATTTGGATCAGCTTACCATCCTGAGACCAATGGTCAAACAGAGGTGGTTAACAGGGTGCTTGGTAATCTTTTAAGGTGCCTAACTAAGGAATATGGATAGACATGGGATATGGTTATCTCCCAAGGTGAGTATGCTTATAATGATAGTGTCAACAAGACCATAGGGAAGAGTCCATTTGAGGTTGTGTATGGGATGCACCCAAGAGGGATATGTGAGCTCAGAGACCTTGGAACTATGGAGAAAAGAAGTGGACATGCAAAAGATTTCAATTAGACCATGAAGGAGATTCAGGAGCAGGTGAAGAAGACAGTCACTAAGGCTACTCACAAGTTGAAAGAGAAGGCATATTTAACAAGGAAGGATGTGCAATTTCAAGTTGGAGACTATGTCATGGTCCACCTTAACAAGTCAAGGTTGTAGAAGGGAATGTCAACCAAGTTGCAGATGAAGAGAGTGGGTCCATGTAAGATATTGGCCAAGTATGGTAGGAATGCATACAAGGTGGAGCTACCTACCAATCTAGGCATTTCTCCAATTTTCAACATAGCTGATTTGATCAAGTATAAGGGAAAAGTTAGTGATGAGGTTCAAAACAGTTAGTAGATCTTCAAGGACATCAATAATGTACCCCTACATAATCAAGACAAACCTCAGGCAGAGAAGATCTTGGAGTCAAGAGTATAGAAGTCTACAAGGCACAAGGTGTACATGGAGCACCTTATCAAGTGGAAGAACAAGCATGAATCAGAAGCTACATGGGTACAAGAAGATCAGTTCTAGAAGTTGAGCATTGACCTGTCCTTACTCTCTCCTTCCAATCCTTAGTGTTTGAGCTAAGAGGGGGAGAATGGTGCAGGAGCACCTAAGGAACAACAAGCAGTTTCTTAGGTAAGGAAGAAACCTAGAGGGTTAATTTTTGTTTTATTTTCATAAGGTCATGTAGACCATTGAGTTTTGAGCTTAGAGATGTTTTTGATCTGTTGGAAAGAAGTTGACAAGAGTTAAATAGGCTTAGAACATCATCTTGCTAAGTTTTCAAAAGTTGGCAAGGATTGAAAACCACAGTGGGTTTTATAACTTTTGCCATTGGGTCAACAAGAGGTTCAACCAAAGAAACTCAACTATTTTTGGAGCCTATATAATGGATGATTCGACCCTTGAGTAGGGTTGGAAGCTTTAATTTTTTGGTGAAATCTTGTGAAATTGAAGAAAACAGTGTTTCACACAAAAATTCCTAACTTTTGCATCTTGATTGAGTCTTAATGGATTAGATCTATTTCTATTTCATTGTAGGATGTAGTGAAGTTGGAATTCAAGCATTTTTTATTCATTAAATAGCTTCTTGTTCAATTTTTAGGTATCTTTTTGTAAATAGTTCATTGTTGCCCTGTTGCTGGTCTGAACCAGACTGTTTTTAGAAAATGGGGTGCTAGAGCACTTTTCCACTGTACAAACCATACAGCCTTTTGGAAATAGTACCTAGACACCATGCTTGTACATATGTTAGTTGGTAGGCTTTGTGTGAGTGTAGGAGTTGCTAGAAATTTCTTTCCCTAGGCGAGCCAAGCAAAGTCCGGCTAGGGAAGACGGGGAGTGAAAATCACTTATCTTGCAGGGGTGTTAAGAAATTGGAGAAATTCCTTTTGGCGTATTTTTTTGAGGGTCTTAGCAAGGCTTGGTAGTTAGGAGGAGGCTCTATCAAATCATTTGGTGGGGGAAACCTTTGACAGTTTGAAATAGCCTGGGAAATGCTAGGAAACCCTAGGTTTTTGACCATTTTTGTGTATGAGTAGTGTACGGGTAGTGCTGTTTCAAAACCCTAAAAATCTTCAAGGTGTGGACATAGGAACCACCAATCCCAAGCAAAGAACTTAGGTCTTTTGGTGGGTTTTGGAGAAAATTGCATTTTACCTAGAGTAAGAGACCTAATTGGGGCTCTAGGCTTGTAGCCTTTCCTAACCCTAGGAGAGGGTTTAGTGGAAGTGATGGGTAATTGGAGTCTTGTGATGGTATAAGAACCCTAGATAGATTACCTTGAATCTTTTACAATGTTTTTACACCTCTGCAAGTTCCTAATTAAATGTTGAGAGTAATTGGCCTTTAGGGAAGAATAAGGGTCAAGGAGAGGAAGTGGCAAGGCACCAAGATTGGCTTGGTAGTATGGAAGAATAGTGATAGAGGGGTTGGTCAGTAATACTAGGGGTGCCTATACCTGTGATAGAACCTAAAGGTTAAGGTGAAGGAGTCACCTAGAAGTTCTTGAGAACAAAGACTAGAGCATGGGACAGTGAGTGTCTCATCCAACCTTGCCCTATCACCTCCTCTCTTAGTTGCAAAGGGAGATATTTCTCCCTCTCTTGATATTTTTGGATTAGTTTCACCCTTTGATGTAGGAAGCTAGAGCCCTAACCTGAACATCTCCCACAAATATTAGTAGGTTCCTTGTAGTTTCATTTGAAAGAACCAAATTGTGCAAGTAGAATTCACATAATTGATCTTGCATTTCTATTGTAAACTTCTAGAATGTTTCTAAAAACAAAAATCTTGTATTCATGGCAATAGGGAGACCACTAATTATTTAAATAAAACTAAAAGCATAGAATTTTTTCTTGTACTAATAGGGTATATTCCCTGACAGGAGGTCTAGACCTTTTCAGTTAAATCATCTTGTTTTCCAATTCATCAATTTTAACCTATAATCTTTTTATCTTCATTTCCTATTTTTCAATTGCTCTAAACTGTGTGGTTATCAATTTTTTTTTCTCCTTTTCCCAATATTTTTCTTTCTTGGGAAACTCGCATTTTTTCTTCCACAACTCAAAGCCCAATGGCACAGTAGTAGGAATAATGGTGGTCTTCACATAACCAGTAGAGATTTTAGGGTCTTAATCCTTTTCACTATTTTCAATTATAGAAATTTGTGCCAATAATTCTAACTTGTATACTTACTCGAATATGTGGATTTTCCCTTCCATCTCCTTAATATTTGCATACCTTTCATTTTCCTTTTGTTGATATGCTTCCAGTAGTTCTTCCAAATGCTTGATTCTCTGCAAGGCATATTTTAGTTCTTTATTTGTGTTTCTCCCTTCTAAAAAGAATTCTTTGTTAGTTTCTTAAAAAAATATTCTTCAACCTCCTTTGCATGCATAAAACCTTCCTTTGAAACATGGATTTCTAGAGGCTTTCTCTTCTTTGTTGCCATACAAAAATCTTCTAACTTTGAGTCAAAAGTGCTAGTTAAATATAGGGATTGTATAAAAGGTTTTCTTGTATCATCACCAATGATATTTCCCTTAGAATCTATATCCATTTTAATCATCACAACATATTCCTTTTTATTTTTATCTTTTCCTTTCATGGTCCCCTTCTTTCTTAGGTGATGTGATCGCTTTCTTGCTTGTGTGGGACTTTATTGCTTCTTTGCATGTGTAGAAGCAAAGGCTAAAAAATTTTAATTTTATTTTTTCATTTAGTCAACTTTTAGTGGAAATTGGGGTTTTTGAGTTTCCTTCAACTATGGGCTTCCCACCAAAAGCTACAGGTTGAGTTTCCTGTAGTCCCTATTCTTCAAATTTCTCTATGTTGTGGGTAGGTGTTGCAGCAAGGGAACTAGAGGGTATTTCTCCCTCAGTTGCAACCATAGGAGGTTCTTCTATTTCTTGTTCTTGACCCATTTCCTCTTCATTATATAGTGGAACAATGTTGTTGATGTTGTTACAATTTAGAAAATCTTCCCAAGATACATTAGGAAATTGTACCCTAGGACTTCTCTCAATCAATAAAGTAACTAAATAGAAATGCGACAAAGCCAACTAATTTTTTTTCCTCTTTTATTTTGATGGCATTATTTTCAATAGATTATACAAAAAATTTGGAACATTTACTAGCCTTTTATGGTGTAAATGACTAAGCAATTTAAAATGTAATGTGTATAATAATTATTGTCTCCCATCACAAGTTAGATACCTAATAATGTGTGAAGCTACAGAGGACCAAAGCTAAGGTAGAGATAAAAAAATTTAACCTTGTGAAGAGGAGTCCAAATTCTCACCAAGCAAGGAGAATTTATTTCTAGCTATGATTGCATTTTCCCTAACTAGAAATTCTTCTCCAACCCTTATAAGCCTTAATACTTCTACTATAGCTACCTTTGATGCATCAACCCTTAATCCCCTAACAATTGTCTCATCATTTTTCAAGGTGCTAGCAAATTATTCGGTCATAATTTTATTGTATTTTGTGAGTCTAAGGAATTAATCTAACCATCCTACCTACTAGAAATTAGGCACACATTGTATGTCCTCTAGCAGAAAATTATGAGTTGTATACTCTCTTTGTACTATGTCACCTCCTATTATTACCTTACCAACTTTGTTTTGTGTTTCTCTATGTAATCATCCAATTCTATTATTTCTTTGCTATGCTCTCTACTTGATCACCTACTTCTATTGTATCACCCAATTATGCTCTAAATATTGCTTCTCTCTTCTAAACTCTTATAAATTTGGTAATGGAAAATAATTGTGTAGGAAGAAATTGAAAATAACTAAGGCCTTTTGTCTACCCCTCCCCCCAACTAAACTTTCTAATTATCCTCAATTAGCAGGTATAGAAAGGGTTTGGGCAATAAGTATTAAGTAGTAGAATTTAAAAGATGTATTTTAAATGTTTGCATGAATGATAAATATTTATGAAATTACTAAGCTTGATGTTAATTATAATATTTAAATGCGAAGAGTACCTATTGCATTCTATGAAGTGAAGTATGACACATATGAAATTTTTTCAACACCACAATGCAATGTGGGAAAAGATTTGAAATTAGTTGAGGTGATGGCTATGAACTAGAGGTGGTTGTGGGTGGAAGTTTAATTTAACATGAGCATAAAACGTAACAATAACGTTGGAGTTATGAATAAAAAGTTGTGTCAAGTACATGATATAGAGAAGTGGAATTTATTGAATGGTATGGATGATGTGAAAAAGTGATTTGATTTCTACATGATGGTTTAAAGAAGTTTCATTTAATGAAAGTGAATGATGGATGTTATAGGAATAGGTGAAATGATGGTTGTGTAAGTGCTATGAGTTGTTGAAGAAATACATGCCTTATGAATGTTTTGACTGGGGTTGTGATGTTGCAGGTCCCATGAGCTTTGCTACAAGTTTAGAAAATGAATAATTTTTTAGTGTCACCTATGCATATGTGTGCATATGGTACATGTTTTGAGGATTATACCTATGAAATAGAAAGAGATGAGCTAGGTAGCTTGTCTTCTAATATTTCTAATGAATTTCTAGTTATTGTTGATGAATTTTATATTTTTAGTTCAAAATGATGTTGTAATTATAGTAGAAAATATCCTTCTATAGTGGCCTCTTATAGAGCTTCAACCAATAGCCATTAACTAAAAGTGAAAACCTTACATCATCAATATTTTGTAGTTGAATTACTCCATTGGGAAAAACTATTTAAATTTCATATGGGCCTAACAATATTATTTGCAATTTTCCTTGTAATCCTTATACTTGGAATCATAGAGTAAATCCCAATCACCTACATTAAACATCTTGATCTTGATAAATTGATCATGCCAATGCATCCTCTATTTCTGGATGATTTCTATATGGTGTATTGCTTCCATTCATATCACATCCAAAGAATTGAGGCTATGCAACCTCTCCTTTTGTTCTTCAGATATATTCATACCCAATTGTACTATTTTACTCAAAGTTTTATATTCAAATTATATTGGAAGGACTGCCTTTCTTCCATACACCAATTCATATGGTTTGTAGCATGTTGGTTTTCCAAGTTGTCATGTAAGCCCAAACTACTTTAGGTAACCTAGCTACCCAATCCTTCCTATGGAGTTGGACTATTTTTGTAAGAATTTTTTTTATTTCTCTATTAGTGACCTCCACTTGACCCTTATCTTGAGGGTGATAAGGTGTATATTTTTTATGTCTGATCTCATATTTTTGCACTAACTTGGTAATCAGGTCTGAGGTAAATTATGGCCCTTGTTCTTTCATTATTTCCCTAGGAACACCATATCTTGTAAAGATATATTCATAGAAAATTTAACAACATTTCCATCCCTTGTAAATTGCAAGACTTCAACCTCTACCCATTTTGTAAGATAATCAGTACAAACCAATATATATTCCTTATTGTTAGGCATTGGAGATATAGGACCAATAAAATCTAGCCCCCATTTATTAAATGGTTCTATTACTAGTTGTGGTTGCAATGGCATCTTATCTATTTTTGTAGGTTGTCCCATCTTTTGAAATCTATCATAACCCCTTGTGCATTTGACTACATATTTATGAAGTGTTGGCCAATAATAGCCAATAGTGAAGATTTTAAGAGTTTTCCTCTTTGCTACAAAATGTTCTCCACAAGGATCATCATGACATGTATTGATAATTTCATAGATTTCATCTTCTTTGATGCACCTCCCCATTATATTAGTAGACCCTGTGTCAAGTAAATATCCAGCTACCCATGAATAAGGAAGAATTTTCTAAACTAAATTCCTTTTCTCCCTTGGTTAGAGATGTGGTGGTGTTTTCCTTGCAACTAGATAATTGGCTATGTCTGCATACCAAGGTATATGTAGAGATAGGAAAAATAAGTTCCCATCTATAATATATCCTCTTTTGATTTTGTTGGTAGTCTAGAGAGAAATTTTTCTACTACATTAGTCTTTCTTGATTTTTCTACAATGATAATATAAAAAACCTGAAGTAGCAACAACCATCTCACAAGTCTTCCTCCAACTATTAGTTTGTTCTTCAAGTACCCAATTGTTGTATGGTCTATGTGAATGAATATAAAATACACTATGATGTAGTGTTTGAGTTTATTGATTTCATAGACTACTTCTAACATCTCCTTTTTAGTGATTGTATAGTTGAGTTCTTCATGTTGAAGGTTCTTGCTGATATAATAGATGGCATACTCTGTATTTCCTTCTTTCTATCCTAATAGAAATCTAATTACAAAATCAGAAGCATTAGTGTGGATATGAAAAGGAAATGTCTAGTTTGATCCTCTTAATATTGGTGTCTTTGTAAGTGTTTATTTAAGTTCTTCAAAGGCATGTTGGCAAGTAGGTGTCCAGTCAAACTCCACATCTTTAGATAATAAGGAAAACAATGGTGTTACAATCTTACTAAAATCTTGTATAAATCTCCTATAGTACCAACCATGGCCAAGAAAGCTCCTAAAATGTTTTTATTTATGAGTTATAGGTAGTGTATATATTACCTTAGTTTTATTTGGGTCTACTTGGATTCCATTATTAGACACAAAATTTCCCAAATCTACACTCTTAGTCATCATTATGAATCATTTCTCATGACTTAGGGGCATGTGGTGATCTTGACATATCTGTAGTACTTTCTAAAATTTAGAAAGTGCTTCCTCATAGGTATTCCCAAAGTTTATAAATTCATCCATGTAACCTTCCATGGAATCATGAGAAAAATATGAGAATATACTCAATACTAGCCTTTGGAAGGTGGTAGGTGTATTACATAGCCAAAATGGAAAGACAAAGTAAGAATATGTACTCCAAGGGAAAGTAAAGTTTGTCTTATCTTAGTCCTATAGAGCTATCTTGATCTAGTTGTATCCATTAAACCAATCCAAGAAGGAAAAGTGTTGCTTTCCTACTAATGAATCTAGTACCTGATCAGTGAATGGAAGGAGAAAGTGGTCTCTTCTAATTGTTACATTTAACTCATGGTAATCAACAAACACTCTCCATTTTTCTCCCTTATTAAGTACAATTGCTAATGGAGACACTCACTAACTATCAAATATTGGATAAATGAATCTTGCATCCAAATTTTTTTGTAATTTTACATTAACTGTGCCAAAAATAGCTAGGTTAATTCTTCTTTGAGGTTTCCTAACCATTTTGTAGCCATCATTGATGCAAATTCGGTGCATACATATTTTTTGGGTCTATTCCTTTCATATCATAGTAATCTCATGCAAATTCAGCTACGTGTGCTTATAGAATTTTCAACAATGAATATTGTTGTGGAGTAGTCAATTGATTGTTTTCATTTAATACCTTTCTTGGTGTAATCTCTAAATCCAAGGCTGATGTTTTATCAAATACAATATCAAGGCTTCATATGTTGGAATTGCAGTTACATAGTAATAAGGTATGGAAAATTGGAGAGATGGACTTAGATGTATTGGTAGGGATTATATTTTGCAAAGGGTCTTGCAAGCATGTTAAAAAATTATATAGTTGTGGATCCCTACCAAATTGTTCTACATGATGTTTGCAAGCATCTTATCTTCATCTTGGATTTCTAACATAGGACTACACTCAATAGTCATTGATTTTTGTAATGATTATTGACCATCCTCATTTAGGGTAGGCCATATAGTTTTCTCTAAGTCTACATGTGGTTGGGTAGGTGGATAAAGGACTAGCTTCTTGATTATATTTCTATTGAAAATGATCATGTTACCAAACCTGCAATCGATAAAGACATCTATAGTAGCCAACCAAGGTCTCCTTAGGATGAGGGGGTACCCTACAATAATTTTTTTATTCTATAACACCATAAATTTTATAGGGTATTCCCATGAGTCTAATTTTATAACCAAGTCTTCTAGATAATTCCCTTAGCTTTTACTATAGACCTATCTACTAACTATAACATCGTAGGTGTTTGTCTAAGCTCCATTAGTTGTAATTGCTTCATGGTTTCCTTTGGAACTATGGTAATGGTTGATTCTAGGTAAATTAAGGTATTATTGATGAGAGTTCCATTGATGTTTACATCAACAATAGGGCTCCTAGGGTTTGTATACTTAGGGATAATTATGTTTCCTAACATAATATTTGCAAGTTATCCTAGTACATGCATAGTCTGAGGGTCCTTGAATTTCCTTCCTGGCTTCTTGAGGAATAACTCTCTTACTATTTGGTATAAATTGGCACTTCCTTAATTTCATGTATGAGGGGTATCTTTATGCAAATATCTCTAAGCTATCTTAATAGATCATATTCAACTTTTAAATGATGTTTTTGTATTGTTATTCTCCCAGGGAATGGAGGTTCTAGACTTGTGGTTGTTGGTTTATCCCAATTTTGTTTAGGTTCCATAGGTTTTTTTCCATAGTTTAAACTAGGATTTCCTCATCATTCAACTTTGTAATGTGAGGAGATGAAGTCCCAACTAGCATTTTACTTAATATGAGGTGGACATTACTCATCTCAACCCAATAAGTATGGTATTGGAGTGTTCATTAGCATAAACTTGTTGGACAAGCTTATTGTTGGGGTTAGGTGTAGGATGTGTTGGTAATTGAGGTGCTATTGGTGGTGTTGGTGTAGCCATTGCTTGACATTATGGTTGGATGTTGCGGTTGTAAGGATTGTTGTTGTTATGAGTATTTCATGTTTTTATTTTTCCATTATTGACCTCCTTGCCATTGTGATGGCCACTAGGGATTATAATTTGGTCCCTGGTAATTATATGTTGGTCATATGCCTTGTTGTTGAGTCCAATTAGAGGCTTTGGGAATTAGCCATTGTGGATTTTGTACATTGGTCCAATATTGAGGGTTTTAATTCATGAAGTATGCATTACTACTTAAAAATTACATGATATAGGTATGGGGATCTTGGGGGATACCTTATCTTGGTTTCCATGGCTTACATTGAGTAATATAAAACATTTGAACTTCTTCATCCTCCAGGGCATGAAATTTTAGATTCACTTGCTTGTCTTCAGAGATACCAACCACCTTTTTGCACTCACAATTAATCTTATTCTAGCAATAGTGTGGAAAGAATTCTATGAGGGTTGCCTCTACTTATTCCTAATTATTCTTGATATGGAAGGTATCTAGTTGGGTAGCCAAGTGGCTAATGTTTTCCTCCTTTATGCTAGATAGAGTATTGCTAAGCTCCACCCTTGAAACTCCAGTGGATGATTTTTTGAGAGAAGAGGTCTTACCACCCCTCATCTTCTTGATGAATGACCTAGAGTAATTCCTACACACTTTACAAATCTCATCAAAGGGTAATTGTGAGAAATCCCCTACTTTAATGAGATCAAGGGCATCCATAAAATCTATATTAAATCCCTTGAAAATACAAGTTTTATATATTCATTAGGGTGATCCCACAATAGTGGGTTACAATTAGTTTGAGGAAGGGAAAATGAATTTTAGATGGGAAAAAACTTTAGGGGGGGTTTCTAGAAGGGGGAGGGGTTCTAGAAAACCCTCCTTTAATGTTATTTAAAGGGCGGTTCACTAGAACCCCCTTCTAGTGAATCCCCCTTCTAGTGAAGAGGGGTTTGCTAGATCCCCCCTTTTTTTCCCTTCTCCCCCTCCATGTGCAATTTTCTACAAAATTTTGGGTTTTGAGGCTCAGGTTGAGGATGAAAATGGAATCAACTTGACAAACCCATTTGGATGATTATATTCCTCAAAACAAGATCTCCATCAAGTATAATTTTAATATATTTTGGTTTTATTATGTATTTTTTAGTTTAATTGAACATAGATTTTTCACCTAAAATCAAGCTCTATGTTCTGCACATGTGGAAAAATAGTATATTATCAAAAAAAAATCTAAAAAATAGCTATGCCCTTGATATTGATGTCCTTGATCCAACAAAAAAAAAATTAAATTTCAATACATACAAAAAAAGTTGTGCTAGAAAGTGAACCTATGTCTAAATTGTAATTGGTTTGACTTCAAAACTTAATTAAGAAAAAAATATTCAATAGAACACTATGAAACCAAATGCATGCCCTAGATATCATAGTGTATAAGAGTGAGTTTGCACCCCTTATGAAAATTCCCCTTTTCTCCTTTCTCCACCTTAGAAAACCAAGTTTGGAGGCTTAATTACACCTAAGCCCACTGCTTGCATCTCACTTGGCATGTGTTTTGAGCATTAGTGAAGGAATTTCTATCAGGGATGCATGTGCGACACACAAACGTCCACACAACGTGCTTATGTCCCTGGTAGATTCCTACAGTTGAACCTATAGAAGTGTTACACTTCTCATTGGGAGTCAAGTTATAATGCCCTCTTCGACCGACCGACCCGAATATGGTCATTTTCTTCACTCTCTTCTTCAAATTCGCTCCTTCAACTAGAATTTCATCCTCTAAGCATTCAGTTGAACTTCCTCACTTCATTCACAAGCTCACTTTCATACTCTTACACTCACTCCAAGAATTTCAAGCACTCCATTGCAACAACTTCACTCCACTTCGATATTGCAAGTTGGGGATAACACCATTGCAACAGAGGCTTGAGTACTCTCCTTTTCTTCCCCAAGTAGCCTTGAGTGCTCTTGTTGGAGGTGGTAAGCTTCCCTTTCCTCTCCTCTATCACTTGGTTGAGTAAGCACACTTACTATTTTGTAGTGTTTTTGGTGTTCTTCATTATATTACTTCCTTTATCATACTTTCTTTCTTGGTTGTCCATGGAGGTGGAAACACCTAAACAGGGGTCTGACTAAGGTAGGACCCTATACAACCACCCAAAACTTTCCTCCTCTTTGTGTGTAGGTGAATGTGTTCTCAAGGAGCTAGCTAGTGAATGAGTTTCTTTGTGAGATCCTTCTTGCCACCCTAACTCTTTCATTTTTACTTTATCACATTATAGAGTATTTCATTTACATAATCCTGTTATTTTGGCCCTTTAGTAATAGTTAGCTGGGACGTTAGCTTGTTTTCTTAGGTTTGACCTTGTCTATGTAGTTGTCTGGTCATACAGACGCTAGCACACTTTAGAGATAGCAATGCATCGCACTATCATCTAAGGACCACACTTTCATCCTCGGGAAGAGAGCTTCCTAAGGCGTAGTGTTGAACCTGAAAATTAGTCCACCTATCCTTGTCCTATATTTTGGGTCTGTAGAGTGATTGAAGGGCCTTATAGTCCTCATCATTCTTGTCCCACATATCCTAACACCCTATTAAGTTGAGGTAAATTAGGGCAACCTTCCGTATCTTGGCCCTCTATGACCTGGGGCCTTGCACGTGGTGGTCCCCTCTTTTACATTTTTGGTGAACTTGACATGAACCAACGTCTGTTCATCTGTTGGAGTTGATAACTCTCTCGTATACTTCTTAACTATTGTGTTCCTAAGTTTTGTGAAGGTTTATGAGCATCACAACCTAGTCCACAACTTCTAGGTATATCGTTAGGAGAATTATATGACACCTCCTGATGGAAAGGAAAAAGGTCTCTACTAGTTTCACTACAGGCCTTTTCTCTGGTCCCACCGTTGGTCTAGCTACATAGGAGCGATTGTCAATGAACAAGATGGGATTTGTTGATGAAACTAACCACATTCTCACTCCCCTTGTGTCTCCTACACCTTCATCGGTAGATTAGCATGAGGCCATTCAAATTCCTTCATAATATGTGTTTTCCCTTGCTAGAGGATGGGCAACTTAGAAAATCACTTGGAAAGAAATCTGAAGATGGCTAGAGCCACTTGAGTTGTTAGTGAGTTAAAACATATGATGGATAAAGATTGAACAAGTATAGAGCTTCTGACTAGCCTCCTCCATCTCACCGAAGCATGTACTCCTTCGAACAATCCTAGCTTTGTACAAGGAGCCACTTTTGAAGAGTGTGAGTGACAGTTAGGAGTATCGATGCCTCCCACATTCATTTATATGGCTGATGTGGTCCCCTCTATCAATATCCCTTCTATCTCTGAACAACCCAAAACTATCAAACTAAACAAGGTCCCCTTGGGCTTTAGTTGCACCCCCCTATCTCCTCTAGTGGTGGAGGTTTTGGCGGGATGAGTGGTGGGGGATTTTGTAGCAGTGGTGGATTCAATAGCAGAGGTGGTGCTAGTGGAGGTTGTTCTAGTGGACTCATGGTGGTGGCTCTGGTGGAGGCCCTACTGGTGGCGGTGGCTTTGGTAGTGGTTCTGGTGAAGGTCACACCGATGGTAGTTCTGGAGGTGGATTTGGCAGTGGTTATGGAGGAGATTCCTCTAGCCCTCTATCTTCTAATGACCCCATTCTGAACACCCTTCTTTAGAATATGGGTAAGATGTAGAGCTAGTTAGCGAGCCTTTCCCAAGCCTCGGCCTAGCCTATCTTCTAGCCCTTCTTTCGACACAACCCATTTTTTAGTTGTGATCTTAAACACTCCTTTCCCCCAAGGAATGGAGATCCATAAATTTGAAAAGTATGGTGGTAAAGGAGATCTACAAACAAATGTTCCACCTTTAATGCCATGTGCACAGACTTCCTCCATCATGACGCATTGATGGCCAAACTGTTTCCCTGATCTCTCAAGGACACAACACTCGAATCTTACTGTTCCTTGCCTGAAAATTCCATTTTCTTGTTTGACCAACTTGTAAATCAATTCCTTAGAAAATTTCAAGAAAATATCAGGCCGAAGATGACCTTTTCAGATCTCGTCCGATGTAAAAAAGGAGATAATGAAAAAATCACTAATTTCATAGCACACTACCAAGCACTCCTTTCACAAATCTCGTATCAACTGCCTAATTTTGATGTGTAGAAGGTATTCATAGGGAACTTACAAAGGCCTTGGCAAGAGAATTTTTCCCTTATGAAATTCCCTTCTTTTGCGCACTTGTGCACAACCTTATGAGAGTACCAACAAACGGTTGTTCAATTTGGGGGATCCTCCTCACACTCCCATTCTAAGGGAAAGTCCATCATATCAATCTCTAGGAAAGGTAAGACCATTAGGAATGTAGTTGCCACTGTGGATAAAAATGGCCTTAGACATAACCAAAAGTTCACAAATTTATCAGAATCTTATTCTTCTATCTTGCATAAGTTGTTGAAGGATAAGATCATAACCTTGCCGAATCTGAAGCCTATTAATGATCCTTACCCTAATTGGTATGATGGGAGCACTTATTTTCAGTATCATCAAGTTAATGGACATCATACCGAATGTTCTATGTGGCTATGTCATGAGATATAGGATTGCATCGAGGATGGTACCATTTGTCTTGATGGGAATAAAAAAAATTCTAACAAATCAGTGGCGAAAGCTAATAGTGAACTGCAGATATATACAGACCCATTTCTGTCACACTCTGCTAACATCATTATTGATTCCACTGATTCTATTACTCAACCTGAGGCCTATGTTAACATGGTCATGATAACTTCTACTACTCTACCTGCACTTGGTTTGCTGGACATTACATTCACACTACAAGATTTTCTCTTAAATAATAAACCCTTGCCTCTCTATATTTCTTCTCACATCAATGGTAACATTGTGATAGGATTCTTGGTAGATCCCGTGAGCTGTGTGAATGTCATCATAGAGGAAACATTAGCATTAAATTCATTACAAAGGGAAGAATATGAAGAAATGAAATCTACCATTCACACACATGATGGTATGTGTCTCAAACCTTACGGCTTGATAACTTTTTCCATCCTGGTTGGACCCAAGGTTGTTGACATGGTTTTCAATGTTATCCTAGAGTCGGATTTGTTTAGGCTGAAGCTAGGCATACCTTGGCTAGCTTCCATGAATGGAATTTCCTTCGTTATTCACAAGTGTTTAAAATTCTCCCATGAAGGTGTTGTGCATGTAGTGCATGACACTGGATATCAAACCTTGGTGTCCCGTGGTGGATATCTATTGGATCACTTTTAGCCTTCCCTAGTTGGTTTGCTTCCTTTGAGAATGGACCTAATTTACAAGAAGTATGTAAAGTATAAAACTAGGGGCCAGGGATAGCCGAAACTGACCCTTCCTATAATAAAACAATCAGTTTCCTCCTCTTCCAAAGAGGAAAAGGAGAAGCCTATACCAACTACTCCCTCTACCTAGAAAGGAAGGGAGAAGTCCACACCATCTCCCTCTCCCTCCTATAAAGGTAAAGAGAAGGTTTCCTCCTCCCGGACTACCTCATCCTCTCTTATTTCTTGGGAAGATTATTGGATGAGTTAGCCCGATAGCTATCCACTAAGTCTAATGATTCCTCCTTGACACAGGCCTAAGTTCAGGATCTCGGATCTCCCTAATGAATACCCCAAACCATGGTATTATTTATAGGATAGAAAGAAAGGTTCCTGAAGGGAATTTGATCCACAACCTCCTACCGCTCTTTCCCTCAAAGCAGTGAATGGGAAGAGGCCCACTGTCGAGGCTCTTGAGCCAACTCCCTTTGCTGCTTCTCAACTTGTTCCTCCATCGGAAAAAACTACCGTGGATGTTCCCATGGTTGAGTAGGAGCCTTCTGTTCCTTTGTAGCCTCTGACCTCCAACTCAAAGATTCATAGAAATTATCTTACACATGAGTGCAAGCATCAGTGAAAGGGTCTCTCAGCTAAGCAAGCCACCTCACAAAAGAAGGAGGAAGAGATGATTGCCCCTACTTCAGGGCCTCCTATAGTGTTTTCCTCTCCCCTTCCTTCTACCTCTCTTAATTATAGTCCCGCACTACTTTCGGCTTCCGTTGTGAGTATGAATGCACCTAACCCCAAGGGGGAGCAGGTGTTCATCGCTCCTTTGGTGGAGCTGCCTTTGCTGATGTCCATTCCAGACATCCAGTCTTTCCCAAAACCCATGGATATGATCAATACCTCAGTTGTATCCATTGCAATTTTTTCCTCCTCTTCTTTCGCACCTCTAGCCTTGGTCTATGGGGAGTTCATCTCCTCTAATGAAGAAAAAGGTGGAGTTTGGTCCTTCTAGCAGTGAAGGACATAAGATGAGCCTGCCTTCTCTATAAGGTGGCCCAGTGTTGGCTTGTTTTGTCTTGGTGATGGAACCATTCCCGGCTTCCCTTGAGTTTGTCACTGCTCTCGAGTCATTCAACGAGCCCAATGGTGAATCTCAGGCGCATCCTATCCCGTCCACTAAAGTTAAACATGGCGCTCTTGTAGGGTGCATGTTTAACTTCATGGATGAAGTCCTGACCTTGTCAATGATCTTCATTGACCCTAGCTCCACAAGAGCTCGATGGAGAGGACCTCGAGGGGCCCTCTTCCTTGGCCCTTATTGTGGGAGGGTCAGATGCTCCTCCTCTTAAAATCCCACCATTGTAGACTCGTCGTCCTTCCTCCTATGATGATCTAGAGTGGGAAGCAGACAACCTCTTTGTTGATCAATGTTAGGAGGAGGCCTCTTCTTAATCTTTTGTGTGTGTGTATTTTTTGTGATGTGTTCCCCCGTGATCGTGCTATGTGTGTCTAGATGACCCTCATCACCCTAGTTGGTGCTTGGATATAGGTGTGATTTTTTGTGTCATAAACCTTCTTCTATTTGTATCATCATTCTTCGATGTTTGTGCTTGATTTTCGAAAAATTGGGGATGATGCAAAGCATTGGGGGCATTTAATCTTCCCTTCCTTGTTCACCCAATTTTTTATTTTTTACTTTGTTTTCTGTGCATTCTTCTAGATCTAGTTGGGGATTGATAATATTTTGTCTTGCACTATGATTACCTATTATTTATATGAGCATGGAAAGATCTAACCCTACTAAACCAGATCCCCCTATGCCCTTTGTTTTTATTGTCTTCTCTCTTTTTTTTTCTCTTTATCTTTTTCTATCTTCTTTCCTTGAGTTGTCCCTCTCACGTGTGACAACACTTTCTTCAACGTTTTGAGTTTCAAAAAATGCATTCGTTGCCAATGAATCTTTACTCAAAAATCCTTGCAAACCTTTCTTTGGAATCGTATTCTCAACTTGGAACCCTAATGGAACATGTTTCCTTGATTACGGGTTTGTAAAGAAAGGACTTGAAAACCTTCCTCCAAAGTGGGAATAGCTTTGACCTTCCCCTCACGTGGGGACATATTATTCCTTTCAAATTCCTTGATGAAGTGAACATCTTTCAAAAGGATCCCTTGATGATGGATTGATTCAAGAAAGAGAACATCTGCTTTTAAACTGTGCATCCCTTGAGTGGACCCCTTTTCTTTTGAAAGGTTCCCGAGGGACCCCCTTTGAAAGATTTTATCTCAAATGAATCTCTTTGTGTATATCTTAGGGGAAGCCTAACTAGACCTCACTTTTCAAACAATGCGTCCCTTGAGTGGACCCCTCTTCTTTTGAAGGGTTCCCAAGGGACCCCTTTGAAGGACTTTCAAATTGTCGATGGTCCGCATGACTATCCAAGTACTTTCCTACATGGAAGCTTCCTGACTCTGCAAAGTCCACTTTCCTAGGTTTCCTCCATGTGAGAAATCTTGGGGGATACCTCCATGTAGGCTTGAGAGCCTGTAGGGAATTTCCTTTGGGTTTGCTCCATGCTATAGTTCTTGGGGGACACCTTCCTTGCAGGTCTGTGGGCTTGTAAGGCACTTGCTTCATAGGGCTTCCTTCATGCAAGAGATCTTGGGGGTTGCCTCCTTGTAGGTTTGCAAGCCTGTAAGATGCTTTCTTTCTTCAACTTCCTAGTTCTAAGAAGCTATGAAGCCCTTCGCTTGCCCTGCACCTTCAAGTTTGCTAGATTGTGGTCTTCTTCCTCAATGGTTCAATTATACATTTCTAACCTCTCTTTCCTTGATCTACTTTATTGAGCACTCATTAGTACTCGTGCTTGCTAAAGTGGGGGAAAAATGTATAAGAGTGAATTTTCACCCCTTATGCAAATTCCCCTTTTTTCCCTTCACCACCTTAGAAAACCAAGTTCAAATGCTTAATTACACCTATTCCCACTACTTGCATCCCACTTGGTGCCTATTTTGAGAATTGATTGAGAAATTTCTATTGGGGATGCCTATGCAGTGCGTAAATGTCCACACAATATGCTTACATTCCTGTAGATTCCTATGGTTGAACCTATAGAGGCATTACACTTCTCATTGGGAGTCAAGTTGTAATGCCCTCTTCAGCTGATTGACCCAAATATGGCCATTTTCTTCACTCTCTCCTTCAAATTCACTCCTTAAATAGGAATTTTATCCTCTAAGCATTCAGTTGAAGTTCCTCACTTCATTCACAAGCTCACTTTCATACTCTTACACTCACTCCAGAATTTCAAGCACTCCATTACAGCAACAAATTCACTCCATCACTTTGATAGAGCAATTTGGGGACAACACCATTGCAATAGAGACTCGAGCACTCTCATTTTCTCCCCTAAGTAGCGTTGAGTGCTCTTGGTGGAGGTGGTAAGCTTCCCTTTCCTCTCCTCTATCACTTGGTTGAGTAAGAACACTTACTATTTTGTAGTTTTTTGGTGTTCTTCATTATATTACTTCCTTTATCATACTTGCTTTCTTGGCTATCCATGGAGGTGGAAACACCTAAATGGGGGTCTAATTGAGGCAGGCCCCTATACAGCCATGCAATGTTTTCCTCCTCTTTGTGTGTAGGTGAACGTGTTCTCAAGGAGCTAGCTGGTGATCGATTTTCTTTGTGAGATCCTTCTTGTCACCCTAACTCTTTCATTTTTACTTTATCACATTAGAGAGAATTTCATTTACTTGATCACGTTATCTTGGCCCTTTAGTAATATTTAGTTGGGTCGATAGCTTGTTTTCTTAGGTTTGACCTTGTCTTTGTAGTTGTTTGGTCGTACGGATGTCAACACACTTCAGAGACACCAGCGTGTTGCACTTTCATCCTCAAGTAGAGAGATTCATAAGGCAGCGTTGAACCTGAAAATTGGCTTTCCTAGCCTCATCCTATATTTCAGGTCCATAGAGTGATCGAAGGGCTTTATAGTCCTCATCATTTTTGTCCTGCATATCCTAACACCTCATTAAGTTGAGGTAAGTTAGGGCATCCTTCTGCATCTTGGCCCTCTGTGACTTGGAGCCTTGCATGTGGTGGTTCCCCTCTCTTACACATAGTTACAAATCTAAATTAAAAAAAAGAAAGAATTTTATCCTTCATATAAAAAAAATTATTTGTTAGTAAGTGTAGACATCCAAATTTGACCACTTTCACATGGTCAAAATCGTCTACTCTATTCATCTATTTCGTCAATATTAATTAAACAATTTATTTAATTAATATTTCATCTTTCTACCTAAAGTCTCTAAAGCATTTAATTTAACAATTAAATACTTTACCTTACACCTTTTCTTCTCTATATTAAATAAGTATGCCAATTTATTTAATTTAGTCATTTTGGCCTTTTAAAATCAATTTTAAATTCCTCATTTTTCTCTCTCCTTGTCACATCCTCCATAATCCTTTTCTAATTTGGATTAATTTAATTAATTAATGATTAAGATGTGCACACCCTTAATCAGGGATTAATGTCACATCCTCCAACTTTTGCCACTTGCTTCTAATCTCCTGTTAATTTTCTTAATCATGTATTTGCACAACCATAATCTAATCTTCCTGCCACATTTAGTATACCCTTTTGGTCAACCTCTTACATATTCTTTATTTGGCATTGACCCTCTTTCCCATGTGAATTTTTAATTCACATTTATCTTCCCAACTACTTTCCTCTTCCCCATGGAAATTTTTGAAGAATTCTAAAATTCCTCAAGTGTCACTTTCATTCTCACTTGGGAACAAGAAGTTCCTTTTTGTGGAAATCTTCTCATCTCCCAAGGTACTTTCCAAGTACTTGTACTTCCTCCACATCACATGTCCTTCTTCCACCTCACTTACACTTCATCACATCCTTGGCCACTTCACCTTCCACATGTCAAGATGTGAGAGCTTGTGAGTCCTCAACTCACCATAGCCCTTCATCTTGGCCATGGTGGCTCAATCTTGACCATTGAATTCTCTAGAGAATTCAATTTCCTCTATAAATACCCCCTCTTCTAATGCATTTAGGGGACTTAGTCATTTTTCACCCTCATGCTATCAAATTGTCAAGTCATTTGCAAGCATTATCCTCCATTTTTCCAAGCCATTTCAAGCATTATCCACAAGCATTATCATTTAGATTCAAGTGAATTTTCTATTGTAGCTTCACTATCTTGCATCCACCCCTTTATTTTACAGCCATCCAAGGAGCACACAAGTCCAAAACATCAAGGGCCAACCAAGGAGTTGCACAAAATGTATAATCATTGTTTTCCTTTATCGTCTTTCTTTTGTGTTTTCTTCCTTAGGCTAATCATTTGAAGTGATTCTTGTGTTTTCCTTTTTGCATTTTAGTTATTTTGCATACTTAGGTTAGAGTAAAACACTAGGCTCACATTTCTGGCATGCCCAGTGGGACCCACAAACGGGTTCCATCTTTTTACATTTTTTGTTGTTTAAGATCTTTGTAGGTTCAGGTTGCAGTGGGGCGAACTTGCCCCGGTGGGGCGAACTTGCCCCTATAGAGGGGCGAACCTACCCAAGTGGGGTGAACTTGCCTCTGCAGAAGGGTGAACTTTCCCACAAAACTATGCTTATTTATTTTGTTTGCTAACTATTTGCTATATGTCTGCTAACTATTTGTTGTAGAAGGGTGAACGTACCCACAAAACCGTGTTTTTATAAGTCTGTCTACTAACTGTTTTCTATAGAGGGGTAGACCCACCCTTGCAGAAGGGTGAACTTTCCCAAGAGGGGCAAACCTGCCCCAAACAGAGCACTTTGGGAGGTAAAACGGTTGTTTTAGCTTCATTTTTGCTTTATTTTTTGTCTTTTTTAGATTATAACTCCCTAACATCATCTGTTTGCAAGGGTATTTGTGTTTTTTGCTAATGTTTGTGTAGCTTATTTCATGATTGATGAAGAACAAAGGATAAAATAGGTAAAATTTGCTTGTAGGATAGTCCATTTACTTAGTTGTTTAAAGTCTTCCTTGTTGTTTTCGTTAATTAATCTAGGAACATAGTTTAACTAGGGGAAAGTAAAATTTGTTGTTTATTGTGTCTATAATTCTATTTTTTGTGTCACCCAAGAGGGAATTAGTTCATTCATGCTTTCCCCTTGCACTTCATGTGTGCCTAGGGAGTAGTTGAAAATGATTAGTGCCTTCTTTTTAGCGGGACTTGCTTGGGAATTTCATCACCCCAAAGGACGATCCCAACCACGCATACCAGTGGGGTATAGAAAGGGAGGCGAGCCAAAGTTGTACCCCAATCCAGTCACACCATGTCTGGAAGAGAGTTGAAGCTAGGGTGATACCTAGCTAGATGTGAAGAGTTGGTCCAAGCCTTTCAATATCTCATTGGATTTCCCGACTCATGCTTGTGACGGGTTGGTGTTCATGGTTGTACCTCACGTACCGAGAGTATATCGAGGACTCCCTAGAAGCCTTGTGCATCCTAGATTAAAGATTGTGTTGGCCATACCCATAACACTAATCATAAGATTGTGCTTGTTTGAAGTGTCTTCTTGTGAGAAACCAGTAAATTTTTTGACAAGTCAGCTTTATTTCTTGTTGTTTGTTATATTTTAAGTCCTTTCCGTAGTCATTCCCATCCAAGTCAAGTCCCAATTTTCTACAGAGGGGCGAACCTGCCCTGTAGATGGGAGAACTTTCCTTGTAGAAGGGAAAACCTACCCTGTAGAGGGGCGAACCTGCCCTATAGAAGGGTGAACCTGCCCTGCAAAAGGGTGAACTTTCCCCCAAAATAGTCAATTTCACCCCTATTCATCTGTCCCAAGCACTTGTTCACCCATTCCGAGAATTCGTTCACTCATTCTGGGAATCTGTTCACTCATTCTGAACATCTATTCATCCCTTCCAAACTACCATTCATTCATTCCAAACATTCAGGGAACTCATTTTATTGTTTAGAGATCTTGTTTCACCATTTGGAGAACCTGTTTCATTTCTTAGGAATCTTATTTCACCATTCAAAAGATTTATTCCATTTTCTAGTGAGCCCGTTTCACCATTTGTTAGGCTCATTTTCCCGAGTTAAACAAAAAAATGGTTGGGAACCTAAAACCTTGTCTTTTTTGTGATCTAAGCACTTTCATTCTCTTCCATCCACTTGCAATTCATCCTTTAGTCCATTTCCACTTTCCAAAAGTCATCACCCACATCATATAGGCATCTTTAGAATATCTCTAGGTTATATTGTTTATCATCATTTCCCCTAAACCTTGTTTTAAAGGTTATTATCTAAATTGACCTAGGCATTTAAATTTGATTGTTATCCTACATATCAATCATTTTCTTTGACCCAATCAATTCGCTTCCATCTTGAGGTAGATTCGGTGTTGTAAGTCATCATCATCAGCCCAATCAATCAATTTCCATCTTGAGGTGGATTTGGTGCCACAATCCATCCTTTAATTCGATCAACCAATTCCTTAAGTCACCTGGGGTGATTTCTAAATTGGGTTTAGAATCCCTTATGTCAACCAATCCTGGTTCATCATCTAATCCAAATCAAACTTATCCAATTTATCCAATCAATCCTATCCAATCTATCTAAACGATCTTATCTAATTAATCCTACCCAATCATCCAATCTCAATCCAATCATCCAATTTCAATCTTTATCTAATCATCCAATCAATCCTATCTAATACCTTCATCCAATCAATCGATTTTTATCCATTCTGAAGAAATCTTCCACCTAGGTCATCCTTGCATTAAATCTAGTCTCATTATAATCTGCCCATAGTTTTTGCATGCCCACTCAAACTAGATCACAAACCAAGAATAAAATGGCACAAAAACAAGGTCAAAGTTCCCAGTTGAACATTCCTCAAGACCCTAATAATGGGGCAAACATCTTCCAAAATCCCACTAACGGTGTGAAAACCTCTTAGGATTATAACAATATTGTGAAAATTCCCCAAGACCCTCAGAATGGTACTTCATCACAATTTGAAAACAACAGACAAAATACTTCAATACCTACTAACAAAAACATGATTAATCAGCCTGAAGTGACTATCGATGAATACTTAAGCAATCCCACTAATGTCCAAATGACATATTTCCTCCTTGATGAATGTGGGGATAAGATCCTTGCTACTCTACTCATGAAAGGAGTGAAACGCCATTTAGTTTTGACATGTCATAGTATACCAGCACTCAGCCTCCACTAGTACATCAAGATCCCCAAAATGTTCTTGGAAATTCCTATGTTCCTGAGGGTACACCCATAGATAACTAGTATCATCCTGAGTTTGTATATGTTGTGATACATCAAGTTGCCAACTACCCTCCCATACCATCTGCTACTCCTACCATATCATCTAATCCATATGCATATGGCATGCCACCAAGTATCCCGTCTAATCTACCATTTCTACCATAGTATCCCATTCAACAATGCGTCAATGTTGGGGGAAACCCTTTTCTCACATTGATGCCACCACCAAGATCTATTCCCACAACCAACCTCCTATTGACCCCTCAGGGTAATAACCTTCATCAATCCATTGCTTCACAAAACCAGCCACAACATGCAACTACCCCATTACAAGCACCACCACAGCATACCGCTACTATTTCCATACAACAACAACCTCCACAACATAATGTTTTGATTTTGCAATAGAACATCCCACAGAAAAATGTTCCAAACCAACAACAACATATTGTCACCCATACACAACCTCCTTATCATACAACCCAAACTACATCACACCCCCAACAATCACCCCATAGTGCTTATACAGTAGTCCTAGAACAACAACACATCCCATATCACTAGCCTCATCAGTAATCACATACACATGTCCTACAAACACAACATAATCCTCTCACATAGTATCTCTACCATCCATTCAATACATATGTATTGCCTATACTAATCCAAACATCCATGTGACTACTTAGAATACACCATGGATGTAACCACCTCCTTACATAAATCCATTACAATCACATACCAATCCATACCATTAGCAATCTAATCCACAACCACCTCCACATGTCACACAACAACCCAATGTCGCATATAATTACCAAGCCAATCCTTATTATGCTCAGCAACAACTTGTACATCAGCAAGGTGTCTCATCCACATCCTATGTGCAACAACTTCCGCCTCATGAACAAGGTGCTCAGGCTACCTCTTATTATCAGCAATAGTCGCCTTATCAACAAGGAGCCTCCACATACTACCAAGCTCCATATAATGCTCCATCCACTTCATACTACTAGCAGTAGCTATCTTTCGCCTCTTACCCGTCATCATCCCATCAACATTACATTCATCCCCAACCTACTTATGCTAATTAGTATCAACCTACATCCTCATATGATCCATATTCATTACATCAGTAATATCCACTTAATTCGTCCAATCCAACCCCACCTGTCAATAAAGATCTAGAAGAACTCAAAACTGCATTAAAAGACCTCCAAGTGGGTACATCCAAGAAATCCTTCAAATTTGAGGAAATTTTCCCATATCCATTTGATCCTTCAATTTCACTTGTTCCCTTTCCAAAGCATTTTGAGATACCTAAGTTTGACAAATATACGGGAACCAAAGATCCAAAGACCCATCTGCAAGAGTTCTATGCACAATGTCAGGATGTTCAGCATAATGACAATTATCTCTTGCATTTGTTCCCTAGAAGCTTAGGAGGACCGACCTTAGATTGATTCATGGGTCTCAAGAAGGAGACGATTTCTTCATTCGCTGATCTTTCTGAATAGTTTTTCAAACAATTCTCCTTTAATTTGGAAAAAGGAATTGACACTCTAGACCTCTTGAAGGAAAAACAACATGATGGAGAAACTTTCGCTAAATACCTGCAAAGGTGGCGAGTTGTTGCTAGCCGTATGAAGTCTCCTCTCAGTGAGAAAGAAATGGTCACCCTTTTGTGGCTAATGCCCATCTCGAACTAGCACATTCTCTTAATCTCCATTTTGTTACTACCTTCACAGAGCTTATTGGAAAAA
Source organism: Sequoia sempervirens (assembly GCA_007258455.2). NCBI lineage: Eukaryota > Viridiplantae > Streptophyta > Pinopsida > Cupressales > Cupressaceae > Sequoia > Sequoia sempervirens. The sequence goes on from VDFB02355174.1 coordinate 26,644, forward strand.
GGTCCCATCATTGAGAGAGCACTTGTTGCAAAAGGGAAAATTAAATTGTATAACTCAGATAAGGACAATTCATCCGATGAAAAATCCTATTATTGGAATAAAAACAAGAATGTAGTCAATGATGGCATCACTGACAATAAACATGTTCAAGTGGCCAATACCTCCCAGAAGCAACAACCATCCATGCCCAATGTCATATCCATACCACAGGGGGCACCTCGACCCCCTCAATAATCTAGTTAAGGGAATGGTAAATGCTAATACACTCAATTAGGAGAACCCCTCAGTGCCAAGTTCAACAACCTCCTGCAAGCCAATTATCTAATCACATATCTTGTGACCAAGCCACCTAATGAATCTAGGCCTAAACCAGCCCGGTTTAAAGAAAATGAATACTGTGAGTTTCACAAAATTAAAGGGCATAGCTTAAATATAAGTGTTAGAGTCTAAAAAATGTACATCCAAGATCTTATATATCGAGGAGATATTCATGTAGATGCGAATCAGGCTTCATCATCCAATTATCAATTACAAATATATCAAAATGCTTTCCCTAAACATAACCAAGATCCTAGCACATCTAACACCAACCTAGGACCTAACAATAATCAAAATAACAACACCAACAACATCAATTACAAAAATGTGTCACTTTACTATGAGGGTCTCACCATGCACACCGAACAAGCAGAACCACGTGTGTCTATGATACATGTCAAAGGAAAAGAACCTAAAAGTGTTGTTACCACTTGTTGTACATTCATCACTGTCCTTGGAACCTCCACGTTAGCACCATCACCTCCTGTAAGTTCTCAATATAACATTCTTGACCATCTAGGAAAGACTGCAGCACAAATATCCATCTTAGATCTGCTAAAGTCTTCTCCTATACACTAGGATATCTTAACAAGAGTTTTACAAGATTCCCACATCCCTAATAATAGTGACCCCACACAATTCCAAGCCCTACTTGGACATTTTTCATCAACCTACCAACTAGGCTTCAGTCAAAATGACATGACTACCATCAACGCCAACCACAATCGACCCCTTCATATAGAGGTTCTCATCGCCTGACATAAAGTAAAGAGGGTCTTGATAGATAATGGCTCTGCTCTCAATCTATGTACATTAAAATTCATAAAGTAGGTAGGATATACCCACACTGATTTAAGTAATCAGATTATCACTATCAAGGCTTATGATAATGCAGAAAGGGATTTTGAAGGGGTTATTGAGCTTCCAATTCAAGTTGGTCCTGTTATACAATACACCACTTGTCATGTCCTTGATCTGGACCTCCCCTACAATCTTCTCCTTGGGCAACCATGGATTGATGACATGCAAGCCATCGCATCCACCTATCATCAATGCTTGAAATTCCAATTTAATGGAATGGAAGTTACAATACAAGCTGATCCTCAGCCTTTTGAATACTGCCGCTCACTTGAAGCTTTGTTTCCCCACTCCCATTACTATCCAAGAGTTGAAATGGGACCACTGCTGACATCTTCATCCAATCCATCATCTAATTCATCACCCATCACCACATCTTCCCCATCTTCTACATCCGATTCCACTATCACTAAGGTCCAGATCATTAACAAGGGATGTGGTGAGTATGAAATGCATACTACTTTAAACGTGACAACCATGCCACCCTCGCCACACACATATGGTCAACCCTCTGAATCTGCACCAAAGAAGGAACAAAAGGTAGTCACCTTGAGCTCCAAAAATGTGGGCACTAGCACTTATGTATCTTCTGAGTTACCAGAGTATACGCTTGAAGATGATATAAGTCAATGGATATATCGAGAAGAACCTGAACCTACTCCTCCTTTAAAGGAATATTTTCAAGAGATGTACCCTTGGCCCTCTAAGTACACTAAAAAGCACAATTATCAGGGAGGAGGTCTTGGTCCAAAAGAGCTAGGAAGAAAGCAACCAATCAACACTTTTGTATGTCCAAAAAATTTAGGCTTAGGCTATGACAAAAAGAAAAAGGGTCCTGCAACATTGACTAGTACCTCTAACAACATCAGTGCAAGTGATGGTATTTTGGAAGCTATACCAGAAGAAGAATGCATCATACACACGTACAATGATGTAGAACATGTAGACCTTTCTTCCATGTTTGAATTCCTATCCATTTGCACCATTAGCCTTTCCCTTTGCCATCTCGAACTCATTGATTGGGACCAATGTGACAACACACCTATGAACTCACTTACCTTAATGGATACCTATGTACACCTCATGGTATTGGGGGAAGATGAACGCCCTAGTCGCAAAAATAAGAAAAAGAAAAATCCAAAAAGGTCACTTAGTGAAAACCTCCTTGAGGCACTTCTTGACCTAGAAAAAGTCAAAACAAAGGACGTATATGACGGTGAAAACCTCAATGAGGCACCAAATATGGGGAAATTCATCTTCCCCTTATAGGAACACAATGGTCTGAATGATCATCCATCTTGATAGAAGAAACACAAGAAATCAATTTGGGAACTTAAGAAGATCCCAAAATCACTTATGTAGCCAAAGCATTATCAGAAGAAGAATATTCCACCATCTCCACAATCCTCAAGGAAAGCAAAATCAATTTCACATGGGCATATTCAAAAATTCTTGGATTAGAATGTGTCTTGGTTGTACACCATCTAGATGTACATCTTGATGCAAAACCAGTTAAGAAGAAGCTCCGCAAAATGCACCTGCAAGTTTCCCTCTTGGTCAAGAAAGAATTGGAGAAATTGTTGGAAGACAAATTTATAAGACCCATTGACAACTCTGAATGGATCTCCAACATTGTGCCAGTAGCCAAACCTAATGGGGATGTCAAACTATGTATAGACTTCTAAGATCTCAACAAGGCGTGTCCTAAAGATGACTTTCCTTTGCCGAACATAGACATGCTGGTTGATTTAACTACAGGACATGAGATGTTGTCGCTCATGGATGGATTTTCTGGATATAATCAAATTAGGATTGCACCTGAAGATCAACACAAGACCGCCTTCACCACACTCTAGGGTACATTTTGCTATAATGTTATGCCCTTTGGGCTTAAAAATGCAAGGGCAACTTATCAGCGTGCAATGACCATCATCTTTTGTGATCTTATCCACATCATCATGGAAGACTATGTTGATGATCTCTTAGGAAAATCAAGAACTGGAGTAGAACACCCTGCAGTCCTAAGAAAGATCTTTGAATGGTTAGAGCACTACAAGTTGTGTCTAAATCCAAAGAAATGTGTGTTTGGGGTTACGTCAGGAAAACTGTTGGGTTTCATTGACTCTCATAGGGGCATTGAAGTTGATCCAGCAAAAGTTAAAGCAATCATGGATATGCCTCCACCATGTAACCTAAAATAGTTAAGAAGCCTTCATGGTAAACTTCAATCCATCTGATGATTCATTGCACAGTTATCCGATAAGTGTCAGCAATTCACTCACCTCTTGAAGAATGATAATGCTTTTAAGTGGACTCAACAATGCCAACTTGGGTTTGATAAGATCAAAGAATATCTGGCTCATCCACCAATTCTTATGCCACCAATCCCTGGTAAACCACTCCTAATGTACATTTCTACTACTTTAGTAGCACTAGGGGCATTGCTAGCCCAACATGATGAGTTAGCAAAAGAAAGAGCCATCTATTACATTAGTTGGACCTTGGTTGGTTATGAACTAAACTATTCTCCAATGGAAAAATCCTACCTCGCAATGGTTTTTAGCTCATAGAAACTCTAATATTACATGCTCAGCCATCCAGTAAAACTCATCTCCAAGGTTGATCCACTAAAATACCTGTTATCCAGAACAATTTTAACTGGTCACATGGCTAAGTGGGTCATGCTTCTAAGTGAATTTGATATTGAATATGTGGATCAGAAGGCCATTAAAGGACAGGTGATAATAGATCAGTTAGTCGATGCTCCCTTTCTTGATGCATATTCTTTGGTGATGGAATTTCCTGATGAGGAAGTCTTTACAATAGCAGATGCCACCACGTGGACACTATATTTTGATGGGTCATATACACATAACAGATCGGTGGAAGGTATCTTGTTTGTCACCCCCAAGGCGATTATATTCGAAAGTCATTTAGACTCACCTAAGTTATGTGCATCAACAATATAACAAAGTATGAAGATCTTCTCACTGGCCTTAGAATCACAATCAAATGGAATATCACTTACTTAAGAGTCTTCGACAATTCACAATTAGTCATCAAACAATTCAATGATGAGTTATTAACAAAAGATGAGAAGCTACTGTATCAATGGAAAATTAGATGGGGTTAGCTTATTAATAAATAAACATCAAAATCCAATGAAATAACAAAGCACAAAGGAAATATAATGAAAATAAAAGGAGTAATACTACCAGAAATCTTCATCTTCCATTGTTCACCTTTGTTACACCTTCTAGTTTGCAACAAATGAATGAGGCCCTCAGATTTCAAATGAGCAACCTATAATAATGTCAAAGTCCTATGCAAATGTTGAAGGATTTATAAAATTATGCCTATGTCTATGACAATATGCTAAAATGAAATAATGACTACTAATGCCAAATGACTATAATGACTACTAAATTAAAAATGAAGTTGTCAGGATCCCAAAATTATGAGCAAAATTGTCTTTTATAGAAAACACAATTTTGAGTGGACGAATGAGATCAAATTCTAAGAAAGACATAGAACGAGAGGTCCAGATTAAATCTGAGAATCCCTAATCAGGGTTAGGGAAAAATCCTTAATTGAATGGTCAAAATAATATCTCAGATAATGTAATCGGCGGTGGAGAATAAATGAGGAAATTAATTAGAAAAATAAAGATTTTCGAAAATCAAGAAGATAAAGACTGCCTGATTTGTGAGATTCAAAAAAATCAAGAAGATAAGGGTTGAACTGAAGATTCGATTTGGAAAATCAAGAATTTGCCCGATTACTTTATTTTTGGAAGAATAATATCTTTTTGAATTTAATTAATTCAAAATGATGATTTTGTGTGACAAGTAAATAATCTTTTTCTGATTATTTACTAAAAAGAGTGAAAGTTAATAAAATGAAATCATTTTAAATATTTTCATTTATTTAAAATGAGAGAAAAGTGAAATTAGTAATTAAATAATTAAAAATAATTATTTAATTTGGAAGATAAGACTGAATAATTAAATAAATTAATAAATTTATTTAATTGTGACAATTAGGGACATATCAAATAAATAAATGAAATTCATTTATTTAATAATCAAGAAGAATTAATGAAGAAAGGAAATTAAATAAATTAAGAAATTTATTTAATTAAGGGAAGACTTAGACAATTAATGACGTATTTAATAAATAAATGAAATTTATTTATTTAATAATCATGAAGAATAAAAGGACATGAATTAATTAAATAATTATGAATTATTTAATCAATAGTCGAATGTGGACCAAGGACATAATTAAATGTCATAATTATGCTAGGACGAAAATGGTAAAAATGAAGCTTGCAGGCCTAGGTCATTTTTAGGTGTCTACATTTCGCCCCTCTTTGTCATAATGTCGCTTGTCACGTTGTGACAAAGAAAATAAGTCAAAGTCATGCCCAGTGAAGGTAAAGGGTATTAATGCCCCCTCGGGAAATTTTTCAAATTTTGAGTCGACGGCCGAAAATTTTGGAAAGGGTCCCGATAAGTCAATTTAATTACCAGAAAAACAACGGCACAGTCGATTTTGGATTCTGACATGTTTAAGATAGTCAACGGGGTAGTCAAACGTGGTCAAATGAGCTTCCAACAATAACTCACCTAAGAAAATGTCATTTTGACCTTATAAATAAGTTGACAACGGGGTAAAAGTCAATTCATTTTTACTATTTACCTTGCGAATTTTGAGAGCTCAAAGCGAAAGGCATAGCAGCGAGGATGGTGATTCCAGTGTCAGAGCATCACGGGGAGATCATACGGACATTCAGATGGCCAGAGGGCTCAGAGCCAGCGGTAAGTACCCTTGTCCCACTTTGTAATTTTCTTGTTTTGCGTGTTATTTTTAGCTTTATAGGGCAAACAATATTTGCACTGCGACGCAACTGCGTTCGCGTAAGCCGCAATCGTCTGCGTGTTCGACGCATTTGATGCATCATGACGCGAGTGTGAAAACAAATTCTAATAGCCTGGTGGTTTGCACCACATTTGACAAATACTGCGATGCATTTGACTTATCGAGTCGCAATTGAATGCGTGAATGCCACAATTGTCATATTGTGCCGCAACTGCACATTTAAGCAACGCACTCGCTTTTTTGAGCCACAATCGCCTAAATTCATAACGCAATTTCCATAATGCGTCTCATTTGGGAAATCAAGCGATGCAACTGTCATGTTGTGACGCATTTGAAGATTTTAGAGACGCAATCGAGTATTTGCGGTGCAATTGCCATAACACGATGCATTTGATTTTTTTCTTTTACCAAGACCAATTGTGATACTTGTGAAATCCTTAATGCTTTTGATGATGCTGACAGTTGTCTAGAAAGTGTTGATATATTGTTCGACTTTTTGCAGAGGTAGCTTGCCCCTATCTATACGAGAGAGAGCAGACCGACCACATTTCGGTTTGCCGACTAGTTGAGCCTGCGAGAGCGGCGGTGATTGATGCGGCTGGGACTATTCTATGCTGCCTATATGCCTGCCATTTAGGTGAACAGGGGATTATTGACTGCGCTGTGCGAGTGGTGGCATTTGGAGACTTGTTCATTCCACCTGCCGATAGGTGAGGCCAAGATTACCTTGGAGGATGTCTATCGGATTCTTCGAGTGTCGATTTGAGGGGAGCGGATCATCTACGACCCTCGTCATGGGGAGCAGACCTTCCGAGCATACTACCAAGATCAGGGTGTAGAACTAGGCATCCAGGGATACGAGATCAGATGGGAGTTCATGGCCGAGCACTATGGTTGCTTTGATGCATGGGTGCTGTCATAATAGTGGTTTACAATTCCTGAGAGGAATGAATTTTAGCTGAAATCACATATTTTTAGAAAATATAATGATTTAAGCCTTAAAAAGTTCCATTTTAAGGATTCCAATTGAATAGGGTTTGATCAAATCACCTTAGATCAAACCCCCTTGGATAGAACCTCGCTAGTTTTAAACCATACCTATAAATGCGTCTCCTTTACACCTATCAAAATGCGATAAAAAATCACTTTTGATTTAGCTTTTGGGGATCAAATGAATTCATTTAAAATTTATTTCAAATGATTATGGTATTCCTCGAACAAGTTATCCAATGAATATAATTTTAATATGTTTTTTTGTTATGTATTTGTTTTTTAAGTTTTATTAAATATAGGTTTTTCATAAAATGAATTTCTTTGTTCTTCACATGTGGAAAAATAGAAGATTATCAAAAAATAATTGAAAAATATGAGTGCACCATATATTGAAGTCTTTGATCCAACAAAAAAATAAAATAAAATTTTGACATATACAAAAAGTACATGCACGCCCAAATTGTAATTCATTTGACTTTGAAACTTGATTAAGGAAAAATGTTTAATAAAAACTATCTAACCAAGTGGAAGCACTAGATATCGAGTTACAAATCTAAATTTGAAAGAATTAGAATTTTATCCTTGGGAAAAAGTTATGCTTACAACAGGTGTCACTTTTTAAAAATGTTGTTTTCTAAAAAAAATCAATTTTCATGGGAGATGGAAAAAGAAGTGCAATTTGATTCCAAAAATTTTGAAAAAAATATTTTTAGAATCTACAGACAAAAATTTGATGAGACTCTAGTTTGCACCATCTTCAAATTCCTCACAGTTTAGCCGCTATAGGTGCCCGAATGTGAAGATTTAGTTAAAAATAATATTTTTAGTGTCCAGTTTGGCCAAAAATTGTAAACCACTATTATGGGATCACCCGCATTCCTTGTGACTCTGATTGGAGGGATCTTGATTCCTGACCACCGGGGACATGGATTTCCTATTGGTTGGGGAGACGTCTTGATTGGCATGAGGTGTGATAGGACCATTTATGCTTGGGGTCCCTGTTTGCTAGGGACACTTTACCATCAGTTACACGATGTTACCTATAGGAGAGGAGAGAGCATCTCCTGTGGGACTACACTGATCATGATCTGGGCTTGGGAGCACATTGCCATATTTTGTCCTCCCATTGAGAGATCACAGTTGGCTGAGGGGATGCCCTATGCCTATTACTATGCGGGTGCACTACAGTAGACATGGATGGGTGAGACCAGTTGGTGGCGATACATGATTGATACCATGGTGACATTTATTTGGAGGTCGTACAGAGACTGTGAGCCGTGGGACAATGAGGACGAGCACCTTAGCTTCTACAGACAGTATAGGTACTTGATTGAGAGGACTGTGCAGACCTCACTGATCATTGAGATGTACCTACCACAGCGTGTCCTGAGGTAGTTCGGAGAGCAGTAGGGTGTACCTGCAGGGACAGCCGAGTATGCCTGGTCTTCCAGAGAGTATGCCTAGGGACCAACCATCCCAGTGGCATTTGCCGAGTAGCAGATTGACGGGCTAGGAGCCCAGGCATGGGGATGGAGGGGAGGAGCAGTCGATCTAGGGACCATAGCAAATTATGATCTATAGTGGCAGGCACACAGACCATTGCCATTGACAGATCCTGACAGGCCAGCACCTGTGGACAGGCGGTCAGTGATACCTCGCGTGTCGAGGGCCAGACGGGGAGGCAGAGGTGGTGACAGGGGCAGAGGCCAGGGGAGGGATGGAGGCAGGGATGGAGACGGAGGTAGGGACTGAGGCAGGTGGAGAGACGGAGGCAGAGATGGAGGCAGGGGGAGATGATGGTGGAGACGGCCGGAGGCAGAGACGAGACGGTCAGAGACAGGGCTGGAGGGTGCGATAGTGTGTGGCGAGGGTAGCATTAGATGCTATCCCCAAGGTTGGCGAGGAGGGGGAGAGAGAGGAGTATCCCAGACAAGAGGGAGAGGGTGAGGAGAGATGGGAGGAGGAGGTGGATGTGGGGGGACAGGAGGAGGAGGTGGCGGTGGGGGGACAGGAGGAGGAGGTGGAGGTGGGTGTGGGAGGACAGGAGGAGGAGGTGGATGTGGGTGTGGGAGGACAAGAGGAGGAGGCGGAGGTGGTAGAGGATGTGGCTATGGCCGAGGATGTGGGCGACGATGACAATGAGGAGGATGATACTATGGATGAGGCCAAGAGACTCCTCAGATGGTAGATGGTGGAGGGAGAGGAGGAGATACCATCCACCTCAGGATTTCCCCAGGATGCTACGATGGATCAGAGGGTGGCCGACCTACAACAGAGACTGGATGACAGCATGGCGCAGGTCAGATCATTGCAATCAGCACTGGAGGTAGCCCGGGTAGAGCGAGATCAGGTGGTGATGCGCCAGTAGGACGTGGCTTAGTGGTGCACATAGTTTGCAGCATTATGCACAAGGCCTATAGGGGATATGGCTCGTGAGCTAGCCAGGGTGAGTACGAGACTGGGACAGTATCAGACATTATATGAGCAGGTAGTGCCACCTGGGCGATGGGATCCTACCCTTTCACGGTCACAGACGAGGACACGTAGTGGACATAGATCAAGCAGTGGCAGTGGCAGTAGGAGCCATACCAGCGTCAGAAGATCTACCTTGACAGGGCACACATCTGGGCATAGGTCTCATCACTCACATCGGCACACCCCGAGTCACAGCCATGGGTCGACTGGTTCAGTGCAGAGGCCAGTATAGGGATAGCCACCAGTGATAGATCCATCCACCTCTCAGAGTCTGGCAGCAGTGACATCACAGGTGTTTGTTACCGTGGAGATGACACCTTCATTCTCGGTTCCACCGGTAGCATAAATAGAAGCCGCTACAGATCCACCTATTGTTTCAGTGCCAGGTTCAAAACTGCAGCCGCCACATTCATCACCATGAGGGGATGATGAGAGTCTACCCTAGGGGCATTTTGTTATTATGACACACTATGTATAGATTATTGAGCCTACGAGCTCCATTTTTGGGATATCCCCTGATTTTATCCTATGACATTGTACATTTTTGAGATGATATTTATATAATGATGCAATTTTGATGTGGCCTACATGTGTTATGTGATGTTCTTTGATTTAATGCATTATGATATGTATGATGTCTTATGATGCTTATTTGTGATTTTGATGCCATGATGATGCAATGCTTATTTATATGAGATGATGATGGTAATGATGTGCATAATGTTTCTAGTAAAAGATGCAATTTTGATGATTATGTTAATGCAATGTTTGTGATTATGTATATGATTCAATGCTATGGATGATGTAGGTATGGACCTAATGCAATGTTTATATGATCATGTATGCACTTATTTTTTTGGATGTCACAGGATATCATCATGAGATGGACAAGAGAAGGCAACAGGACTGATGAGAGAAAATGACTAGACCAAAGAGGAGAAGACAACGAGACCGATGGAGATGCATGTTAATTCCTAGACCAAATCCTTCAACGCTTTACTGTAGGACTTTAATATTTATTGCTCTTAATCATCATTGGGAAAACTGTTGTAATGGCCAACAAACACCATGATATGACATAGATCAAGATGTGCAAGGTTGTACCATTACGTAAGACAAACAATCACAGACAAGGATGATCATGACTCATACTAAGAGCGTGATTGCCCCAGTCTTTTTGTCATAATCAACCACAAGCAGAAAAGACAAGGACAAATCATGAAACGTCGCCGTTTCTCTAAATCCTATTTCTAGGACATCCTTGAGAAACTAGCGGCATGATTGTCGAAATACAAAAACCAATAAAGCCCTTACCATGATATGTCATTTTTTTTCTAAATCCCAGAATTAGGACCTCTCTAAGAAACTAGTAGTCATGCATGTCAATCATCATGATACGTCGCTGCTTCTCTAAATCCTGCTTAGTGGGATCTCACTGAAAAACTAATAACATGATAAAAATCCAAAAGACAATTGTTAAGTGTTTTCCAAGTGCGTCTAGATATCCATTGTTGTGATGTCAATATGTCAGGTTTAATGATGATGAGATGCCCGAGTGTTAAAGCTTTGACGATACTTTGACGATAAATGTCCAGGTTTTCCAAATTCAAGAAGGACGCATCCTGAATAGAAATTAATGCCAAGAGAATTAATCTCCAGATGTCATGTGATGGTGATGATGACGATGCCTAGGAAGGACACATCCTGAGGCACACACGACACAGTTGGTTCTTCAGAAGGACACATCTGAAGAATGTTGAAGTCGAGAGGAGTGATCCTTAGATGTCGAGAGGATCCCTCAAAATGTTGAATGATAGTGACGATGCCTAGGAAGGACACATCCTAAGGCATGAATGACAGAGGTTATCTTTCAGAAGGACACATTTGAAGGTTAACCGAGTTTTGACAATTTGACAGGTGAGGATGGTTTGGTTCATTTTAACCGAGTTTGACTTGTGTTGACCTGATGTCACTATTGTCATGATAATATATGTCGATGGGATTGTTAAAGCAATAATGATTGCCAGAATTTGCTTGATGAGTTTTGTTCATTTGGGAAAGATTTGCGTTGACCTGAAGACTTTTTGACGTGTGTGCCAGTGTGATGCCATGAACCCTAATGGACTAACCTAGTGCGGCCTCGGGGGCTCATCGATAGATGGCCTTTCCTATGTCATACTCAGAGACTTCGTAGTTCGACACGACCAATGACTTTGTCTTGATGACCAAGGATTGCGTCATGATTTTATTTTTACAAACCTAAAAGGACTAACCTAATGTCTCGGGGACTCAAATGTGAGTCTTGCCTACGTAGCAAGTGCGCAAAGACAACGTAGTTCGGACAAATGACAAAGACTAACTGACATGACTAACTTTGACAAGAGATGACACTGCGTTTGCATTCTTCAAGTAGTCTGATGTTTTGTTTGTAGTTTTCTTCAGAACATTTTATGATTTTTAGGTCTTTTTCCAAGACTTTTTGTGATATTTTTGTCTTTTTTCAGGACTTTTTGCCAATGTTTTTGTCTTTTTTTTTTTCTTTTTTTAGGACTTTTTTATGATGTTTTGGTATTTCTTCAGACATTTTGCAATGTTTTTGTCTTTTTTCAAGACTTTTTGCCAATGTTTTTGTCTTTTTTAAGGACTTTTTGCCAATGTTTTTATCTTTTTTAGGACTTTTTGCCAATGTTTTTTGTCTTTTTTCAGGACTTTTTGCCAATGTTTTTGTGATCATATGTGACATCCACTACAGTTGCATGATAAACATTTTTCCCCTAGTCAGGTCCAAGACTTAGCCATCTTTTTACGAAACATGGATGGGATGCTACTGGTTTTCTAGATGGACAGTTGTCAGGACTTGATGTCAATCGTTTATCCACTATGACAGGTAGGGTAGGATGTGGTGGTGATTTGCATAATAATGGTAGAAATACCTTTCATCCTAGGCCAAGTTAGAAAAAATGACAGTAGATGGCAGAGCAATGATTGATTACGCATGGCGCCTGTTTGCCAGGTTTTCACCATGGTACTTGTCCAAAGCGCCTATTTGCCAGGTTTTCACTATTGAACGAATCATTTTTCTCTTTACTATTTTCATGATTTTTTGATTTTTTTGATGTTACCAAGATACCTGTTTGCCAGGTTTTTATCAGGGTGATGATTTTTTATCATTTTTCAAGTTTTTGTATTTTATGGTTTTCAACTCAATCCTCTGATGCTATGCATAGAACCTTCAGAGATGTAAACTGTTGATGGGCTCTATCAATTGTTCTCCGTATGGAGTTGCCAACTGATAGGCTCCAGAGCCAAAAGAAGATATGATAATATAGGGACCCAGCTAGTTTGGTTGAAATTTTCTTGGCTTTTCTTTGTCAGCTTGGTTCTTGGGGTTCTACATGAGAACTAGGTCGTCAATGTCAAACTTTCTGACCATAAACTTTTTGTTGTTGCTGTGACAAAGATGGTTCTGATATACTTGGAGATGGTTCAGTGAATTTTGCCTTCTTTCTTCCAGCATTTCCAGCTCGTGCAAGCGTGATTGTCGATACTCCTCTTCATTAATTAAACCCTTCAGGGAGACTCGTAGTGAAGGAATTTCGACCTCAATGGGCAAGATGGCCTCAGCGCCAAAGACTAGGGCAAATGGGGTGGCTCCTGTAGGCGTATGAATGCTAGTTTGGTAAGCCCATAGAGCAGGGTTGAGTTGTATGTGTCAGTCATGGCTAGCGTCATTGATAGTCTTTTTTAGAATTTTGACAATGGTTTTATTTGATGCCTCAGCTTGGCCGTTTCCTTGTGGGTAGTAAGGAGATGAAAAATGGTGTTGAATGTGAAATCAATCACATAACTCACGTACGTCTTTGTTTTTAAATGGACGTTCGTTGTCAGTGATGATGGATTGCGGAAGGCCATATTGGCAAATGATGTAGTTAAGGATGAACTTGGATATTTGTTTGCTAGTAATATATGTCAATGGGATGGCTTCAATCCACTTCGTAAAATACTCAGTGGCGATAATGATAAATTTATGGTCATTGGATGAGGTTGGATGAATCTTACCCACGAGGTCGAGTCCCCATTGAGTGAAGGGCCAAGGAGAAGTGATCGGCCAAAGTTCCTGTGCTGGAGCATGGACCAAATCACTGTGAATTTGACATTTGCGAGAAGTCCTTTTCCATGGTCGGCCAATAATACCCAAGTCTCATTACTTTCTTAGCTAGAGTAGGACCACTCGAATGAAACCCGCATATACCGTCATGCACTTCGCGTAAGGTTGTACATGCTTCGTTGGTGTCAAGACATCTAAGGAGGGTTTCATCAAAACTGTGGCGGTAAAGGGTGTCACTGATGATGGCATACTTTGCATATTTTTGGAGGAAGGACTTCCTTTGGTTATTGGATAGGTTCAGTGGAAGGGTTTGAGATTTTAGGTAGTCATAAATATCCTGATACCAGGGAGAGTTGGGACCAATAAGTTTGCAAACCATTGCTGATTCTGGGATATCATATGCCGGTATCAAAAGTTGTTCTATTAAGAATTCAAATTGTGACACATTTTTAGGGATGTCCAAAAGAGAACCAATAGTAGCCATTGCATCAGTTGCCTTATTCTGTGCCCTGGGGTTTTTTTCAAAAGAAATCAATTGGAAGTATGTCAGGAAACTATCCACCATCCTTTTGTAGGGAAGCAACTTCTCATCCTTTGTTTCATAGTCATCATTCACTTGGTTGATAACAAGCTGGGAATCCCCAAATACAAGCAACATCTGAATTTTCCATTTAATTTCCATCTTGAGACCTGTGACCAGTGCTTGATATTCGGCAATGTTATTTGTATAAGGGAAGGCGATCCAGTATGACTTAGGGATTGAATCCCCCTGTGGTGTGATAAACAAGATTCTGGCACCTGAGCCATGACCAGTATGAGATCCATCAAAATATAGCTTCCATAGTACCACCAGTTCCACATGAAAAATGGACTCATCAGGAAAATCAGTTACTAGTGGATGAGTAACTTGAAACGGTGCATCCGCTAGTTGATCTGCTATTACCTGTCCTTTTATTGCCTTACGCTCGACATATTGTATGTCATACTCGCTTAGTATCATGACCCATTTTTCCAACCAGCCTATTAATGTTGCCTGACTTAAGAGATATTTTAGTGGATCAATCTTGGCGATGAGTTGTGTCTGGTGACTTAGCATATAGTGTCTTAGTTTTTGGGATGCAAAGACAATAGCAAGGCATGCACATTCAATGTTTGTGTAGTTCAACTCATACCCTATCAGTGTGTGGCTGATGTAATAGATTGCTCTTTCTTTTCCTTCATGATCATTTTGTGCCAGTAATGCCCACAGTGCTGAACTAGTAGTTGAGATGTATAGGATCAACAGCTTTCCATGAATGGGCGGCATGAGGACTGGTGTTGATAGTAAGTAAGCTTTGATTTTTTGGAAGGCTTCTTGACATTTATATGTCCATACAAAGGGGATACCCTTGCACAACAGATACTAGAATGGATGACACTTATCTACCAATTGGGCTATGAAACGCCGAATAGATTGTACTCTGCCTTGCAGAGTTCTGAGTTCACTGATTCGTTTGGGTGGAGGCATGTCTATGATTGCTTTGACCTTTGCCAGATTGACCTCTATGCCTCTTCGGGAAACTATGTATCCCAATAGTTTACCTGATGTGACCCCAAAAACACACTTCTTAGGATTTAGTTGGACTTTGTACTCTTCAAGTCTTTTGAAAATTGTGTCGAGTACCTTCAAATGATCTCTCCTAGTTGTTGATTTGGCCAATAGGTCATCTACATAATCTTTCATTATTTTGTGCATCATGGCATGGAAGATTGTGGTCATAGCCCTTTGATATGTGGCACCTGCATTTTTGAGACCAAATGGAATGACATTCCAACAATATGTACCCCATGGGCAAGTAAATGAAGTTTTATGCTGGTCTTTAGGAGCAATGCAAATTTGATTATAACCGGAGAAACCATCCATGAGGGATAGCATCTCATATCCTGCTGTAAGATCAACTATGATGTCAATGTTTGGCAAAGGAAAGTCATCCTTTGGGCATGCCTTATTTAGGTCTCAAAAATCTGTACAGACACGAATCAACCCATTTGGCTTTGTGACTGGGACCAGATTAGAAATCCATTCAGTGTAGTCAATAGACCGTATGAATCCGGCATCTAGAAATTTCTTTAACTCGGCCCTGACCAATAGGGCAACTTGGGGGTGCATTTTGTGCAACTTCTTCTTAACTGGTTTAGCATTAGGTAATAGTGGCAGATGGTGCAGAACCAGTTCTGGGTCCAATCCTAGCATGTCAACATAGCACCATGCGAAATTGATTTTTCATTCTGCAAAGAGTTTATGAAATTCTGATTTCTCTTTGTTAGTCAATGATGTAGCAAATAGGACCATCTTGGGGTCTTCTATAGTTGAAATGTTATCCTCTATTGTGTCCTCGATAAGCATAGCCGATTTCTCCTGTTGCATGGGGAGAAAGTCCAGTCCTCCATCTTTGGGTGCCTCAGAGAGGTTTTCACCCACAGATATGTCCTTTATTTTTACTATTTTATCGTCAAAAGGTGCCTTTCGGTTTTCACCTAGAGACGTTTCATTTTTTATTTTATTTTTATTTTTACTTTGTGACTAGAGGACGGGGCAGTCTCGCCGAAGTATGTTGTGTAGTCTAAATCAATGGCGAATCCTGATTTGTAGTCCCCACTGGGTATGCCTTCTTGTAATCCCATAAATTCAGCAATTGCCTCATCATTCTGAAATGTGTCAAGGATTGGCGGTCCTTGTTGGTCCCAATCGACTAGCTCAGGGTAAACTAAGGAAATGCCATCATCAATGCTAGTGAATGGAGGTGAGGATGCAGACATCATGCAGATGGATTCAATGATTTTGTAGATGAGGTTATCATCATCCAACTCTACATCAGACTCTATCCAATATTCTCCTTCGCTAGTGTCATATTCGTTGTCAAAATATGGAGTGAAGGTTTTAGAGCCCTAGTTGTCAACGTCGTCTGATACTTCGGATGGATTGGACTGAGGAGGTTCATATGATGGTTGTTTAATGTCATGGCAAGTGGTAATGGGACTTTGACTATTTGGTGCCTGTTCAATTTTGAATGTTTTCCAAAATCGTTGTTCAGAGGTCAGTTCCCCTAGTTCGACAAACAAATCATCAAGACAACAGTCACTTATGGATCATTCTGAGCCAAATTCCCACTCTTGGGAGTCAGTTTCAGTGAAGGTTTCCCTAGTAGTCTCAACACTTTTCGAAGCATGTACTTGCTCATTTGAAAGTCCAGAGGTACGTCGATCGTCATTGTTAGGTGATCCAAACCCTAATCCAAGATACTTCAGAATTTGAAAAGTTTCTATGGGTTCCCTTCGGCCATTTTTATTTATTCCTAGGCCACTAGTACCATCGTAGCCTTTAGCCTTCATGATGTCACAACCTTTGCCATATTTTTGAACTGGTAATGGGGGTAATGTGACAACATCCTTATAGATCCATCCTGTGATGTCAGCAAGGTCTTCATTACTCATATCTCCCCACTTGATAAAAACTATTTTTGGTGGGACTTTGAAAGTTTCCTGAGGTTCCATTCTGAAACATGGCCGACCATAGACCTTTAGAGACTTGGGCATTGTTGTTATACTATATGATGTGTGCAGTTTGAATTATCTGCAGCCAAGGTCCTGGATTTTGACAATGGATTCAGCCTTAGGGATAGTGGAAGGTGGTGGTACGACTGAAGACGTGGATGGAGCGGATGTGGAAGATGGCGTGAGTGTGGATGGGTCGATGTATTTGGATAACGAGGAGCCAGGTGCTTCTCGGTTAATAGGTATTCAGTTTTCAGAGATACCCCTTAAGTTTGTACAATATTGGAAAGGGTCGGGGTCTCCATATATGGTTATTTCTGTGCTGTCAAATAGAAACTTTAGGCATTGGTGATATGTGGACGAAACATCTTTTAACGCATGGATCCATGGATGGCCAAGCAAGATGTTATATGGTAGTTCCAAATCTAGGACCTAGCAAGTTGTGTCTACAATGACCGGTCCCACTCTGATAGGGAGAGAGATAATGCCACGTGAAGAGCGTTCCTTGTCATCGTATGCTTTGATCACTATACTTTTTGTTGGGTCTACGCACACATTAGAGAACCCTAGAGCCTTAACCAGTTTGAGGGAGCATATGTTCAATCCTACTCCGCCATCTACTAAAACCCGTCTAACTTTGTGATTGTGGACAAAAGTTTCTATGTGCAATGCATCATTGTGATTGGTTTTAAGTGATGAGTAATCTTGCTCCAAGAAGGTGACATGGTGAGGCATAGTGAGATATCCCACCATGGTTTCAAATTGATTGATATTGATGTCCTTGGGGACCGATGACTCTAGCAGGGTTTTATCTAGGATTTCTTTGTGCGCGTGAGAGATACGAAGTAGCTCGAGTATAGAGATTTGCGCGGGAGTCTTTCCTAGCTGGTCAATGAGGTTGAACTGACTTTTAGGTTTCCATTGTTTTGTGGTCAGGACAAGTTTTGGCTATTTAGAAGATGGGCCAGGTATGGTTATTTTGGGTTGTCTAGCAGGAGGTGGACCAGCTATAGTAACCTTTCCACTGTGAGTAGTAGCATTACATTGGGGTGCTCTCTTGATCGTAATGGTATTGATGTATTCATCATTAGTTCAGACATTATTTATAATTGGTCCACTAGAATAATCGTACTTGGCTCTGGCGAAGTTAGCTTGATTATTGTTTGTCTGTGGACCTGAGGTGGAAGCATTATGAGAACCATGGTCCTGCAGTGGATTCTTGTGGATAGTATGATCTGAATTGGAGGCGAATTGCGATCCACCTATTTCAATGACGCGACTTTCGATAAGATATTGTATTAGATTTTTCAACTGTCGACAGTTAGAGGTTGTATGTGGTGCAGGAGCACCTAGGCCAAACCAACCCCAACTTGATTTGCACAAATTTTGGTTTTCTAAAATTTTGGCTTGTACCTGATTTTGGCCAAATCAAGATTTCTTTTGGTTTGTTTTGTGTTGAGTAGATCTAGCATTTTTGGGTGAAGAGTTGGTCATTAGGACTAATATCTTCAATAGTTCATCATTTAGCATTAAATGTTATTTTATCAAATTTAGGACAGCATAGTTTAAATTCTATGAAAGTGTTAATTTTTGCTGTATTAAACTTTGTCTTAGCCATTTCCTCGTTATTAGAAGATTCCAAGGGTATTTTACATCATGGTTGCTCAAGATTGAAGAGTTGGAGATCCTAAAAAGAAGGAAAGAAGGCGAGGTTACAAGAATATTGCATGTAACTGTTAGTGGTCTTGAGATTCCCTTAAAATTAGGGATATGGAACGAGCAATCCTCCCTTGCATGGTGGGAAAAGACCTCAAGATAAGGGAATGGTTTGTAACAAGCAGGATCTGATCATTGTAACTAGTGTGTATGGAAGAAATAGAGAACAGTAGCAGATTTGAATAAATTTATGTGTTTTCTGGAAAACACTGTGTGTTTTCTGGAAAACACTGTGTGTTTTCTGGAAAACACTGTGTGTTTTCTGGAAAACACTGTGTGTTTTTGTGCAGTGACTTTTTAGGCGTTGTAAATTGATCTAGCCTTTTGATTTGTAAATACAGAGCAGTGTTAATGTTGTTCCTAGTAAATAACTTTTATTTTGAGTGTTAGTAGTGTTTGGTTTCCAAGGTATAGGCGGTGAAAGTAATATAACTCTATTTTTTTTGGCAAAGAATCTACAAATTATGAATCTGCCCGTGCTCTTTGAAAACAACGAACTAAAAGGTGTGGAGCATGTTAATTTTTTACTGTATATATATGCTTAGTACTTAAGACAGATTGATTTTCATTTGGTCTTTAGGTTGTTTAGAATAGAATAGTAGTTTAGGCCT
Organism: Sequoia sempervirens; assembly: GCA_007258455.2. Taxonomy (NCBI): domain Eukaryota; kingdom Viridiplantae; phylum Streptophyta; class Pinopsida; order Cupressales; family Cupressaceae; genus Sequoia; species Sequoia sempervirens. Next base: position 46,138 of record VDFB02355174.1, read on the forward strand.
CATAAATTATAGTTTGGAAGCATTTCTATTTCAGTTTGAAACAGTCATTTTTTTTAGAATGCCTTCCCCATAACCATTTGTCCACGGGGTCCTCTTGAGACAGGTGGAGTATGGGAGAAGAGACAGTTAATTGTATATATTTGATAGTAGGCAGCATGGAAAGTAGAGCAGAAAGCATTACACCCAAACCCTAGGCGAGCTAGGACTGCCCAGTTTGGGAAATAGGGTGAAAACCAAAGAGCTAAGGCAGGGGAAAAGAACATTGTACAGAATCCGTATAGTCCTAGGAAGGGTAGGATAGGATTCATGCATTCTATAAGGTTTGGGGTTTCCATTAAATCATTTGGAGGTAGTTGAGACTCAATATCCAGAAAAACCCTATATGCAAGTTGAATTAGGTCTCCTCTCCAAGAGTGTTGGAGTCCAGTGTACGGTACAGTCAAGGGCGTAAGAATTGATGCAAGATTTAAAACCCTGAAAAGGGTATCTGAAAGCATATTTTTTTTGGCAGGTCATTTGACAGATAATAGAGAAAAAAGTCAGAATACTGACTGGTAAGGGCTACAAGGAATAGCCCCCTCCAAAGGCTATCTTTTGAAATCGGTAGGAATGGTCTTTGAGGAGCTCACAAGATGGCTTCAAATGGTTATGAAATGCATCAGAGAAATGTCCCTAACTCCCCCTGCAGGTAGCCAAAGCATGGTGTTGAAGATAACATCTAGACTCTTCTAGGTGTTGAAAAGAGGTAGTAATTTCCAAGAAGGTGTTGAACCCTCCAAAGTGAAAGCACAAGTAGAAACTCTTAGGACAGAGTTGTAGCAAGGTTCAACTATTAAACCAAGTCAGTATAGAGCTTATATCATTGCTAGGTTCTTGGTGAAGGCAATGTAGTGTCTTCTTGAGGATTGGTGCAAGCAAGCTTTGGAGGATTTTTGTGTTATCACACCATATTGGTATCAGAGCTGAGAGTAGATTCAAGGCTTGTGATTAATGATCCAATCCACTGAGTTAGTAGGAGAGAATACACCAGAGGAAGGAACCATGGTGACAAATGCAGAGCTAGCAAAGAAGGTAGAGGAGCAAGAGGAAGATAACCGGTTGCTCAGAGAGAGGATATCTTAGATGGAGAAACTCCTGGATGAAGTCCAAGAAACAACAGACACTGTGAAGGACAAGATTAAGAAAAAGGAAGAGCAGGAAGCCAAGGAAAAAGAGGTGGAATTGGAGGAGGAAGCTCCAAAGCTTGATCCTGTTCTTGCAGAGGAACCATTCTTGAAGGCATTGCAGGCCTTGAGTGGTAAAGCATTGGATGGTGTGCCACTTTTCAGTGGACAAATGGATCCAGATTTAGTAGTAGATTGGATTGAGAGTATTGAGAATCACTTTGAATGTGATGGCATTACAGAGGCTCAAAAGGTAAAGGTAGCCAAGTCAAGGTTGAGAGGAGCAGCTCTCACATGGTGGAAGTTTGTGCAATCTGAAAGAGAGAAGGAAGGCAAAGGTCCCATAGTTTCATGGAAAGGAATGGTGACCAAGATAAGGCAGACTTATCTCCCTGATGATTATGAAGTTCAGTTGCACAGGAGAAGACATAATCTGAGGAAAAAGGACATGGATGTCCAAACATATACAGAGGAATTTCAAAAACTGTGCCTTAGATCAAAGGTGGTTGAAGATGAAAGCATTAGGTTGGCAAGGTACCTAAATGGACTCAAGTGGTCTATTCAGGAAGATATGAGTTTGGTAAACTTCAAAACAGTTCGCCAATGTTATCAAATGGCTTTGAAAATAGAAGAGAAAGGCAAAAAGAAACAAGAACAGAACCCTAAAGGTAGAGGTAAAGGGAAAGACAACAGAGGACAAAGAGGAAGCTATAGTGGAAGAAGCTCAGAATCAAGAACTCAAGGAGAAGTCATATTTTTTGATCAGCAAGAGGGAAGTTCTAGTAGAGGTGGTAGAGGAAGAGGTTTCAGCCCTAGAGGAAGAAGTGGTGGACAAGGAAGGGGTAGTTACTTCACCAACATGAAATGCTATCATTGCAACCAATTGGGACACCCAGCCTATAGATGTCCCGAGAAAGGAAGCACATCTCATGGAGGAGATAAGAGAACCCATCTAATTCAAGATGAAGCAGCTGCAGCAAATAAGCAATCAGAAATACCCTTGAACTCAGAGGAAGGTGAGAATCTCATGATGAGAAGGACCTTAATCAAGGAACCGGTCAAAGAAGAGCCAAGCCAAAGAAGATCTTTGTTTAGGATAAAATGCAAGATGATGGGAAAGGTGTGTAAGGTCATTATAGACTCAGGTTCAACTGACAATATTGTGTCAGAGGAGGTAGTTAGCAAACTAAAATTGGCAAGGATATCTCACAGTAATCCTTACAAGGTTACATGGCTCAACAAGGGTCAACATGTCTTGGTGAATGAACAAGGATGGGTGGAATTTTCAATTGGCAAGTATAAAGACAAGGTATTGTGTGATGTATTACCTATGGATGCATGCCACTTGCTCCTAGGTAGGCCATGGCAATTTGACTGTCAAGCTGTGCATGATGGAGCCAAGAACTCTTACACCTTCAAGAAGGATAATGTCACATATAAGATTCAATCTTTGTTGGAAGACACTAAAGTGCAGACAACAAGTTCTAAGCTGCTTATAACTGGTGAAAAAGAGTTCTTAAAGGTCTTAGAAGAAGGAGAAGGCGTTGGTTATGCAATCATGATCAAGCCAAGAGAAGCAAGCAAAGAGAAGGCAGCTGAAAAGCAAGAGTTACCCAAGGAGATTCAAGACTTGTTGTAGACCTATGAAAACATAGTAAGTAGTGGTCAACCAACAACTTTACCTCCTAAAAGAGCCATAAGTCATAGGATAGACTTGATACCAGGAGCCACCCTTCCAAACAAAGCAGCCTACAAGATGACACCTCAACAGAATGAGGAGATAGCCAGGAAGATTCAAGAATTGCTTGACCAAGGTCTCATTAGGAAAAGCATTAGTCCTTGTGCAGTACCCACCGTCTTAGCACCCAAGAAAGGAGGAGAATGGAGGCTTTGTACTGATTCCAGGGCAATAAACAAGATAACCATCAGGTATAGGTTCTCTATCCCTAGGATTGAAGATCTCATGGATTGTCTAGGTGAAGCTAGGTACTATACCAAGATAGATTTAAAGAGTGGTTACCACCAAATTAGAATACATGAGGGTGATGAATGGAAAACAACCTTCAAAACCAATGAGGGTCTTTATGAGTGGCTAGTAATGCCATTTGGCTTGTCTAATGCCCCCTCCACATTCATGAGACTCATGAATGAAATTCTCCAGGACTACATTGGCAAGTTTGTAGTAGTGTATCTTGATGATATACTAATTTATAGCAGAACTAGAGAAGAGCACCTCCAACACATTGAGATAGTTTTCAAGAAGCTACAGGAGGAGAAGCTGAAGATTAACCTGGAAAAGTGTGAGTTCATCAAAACGGAGCTGGTGTACCTTGGTTTTGTGTTATCACATGGCAATTTGAAGATGGACAGCAGCAAGGTAGAAGCCATTCTTAATTGGCCTACTCCCAAGACAACAATAGAGGTAAGAAGCTTCCATGGTCTTTCTCAGTACTATAGGAAATTCATCAAACAATTTAGTGCAATTTGTGCTCCTATGTTGGATACCATTAAAGGAGGCATGAAAACTAAGTTTGTGTGGAATGAACAAGCTAACAAGAGTTTTGAGTTGCTAAAGGAAAAGGTAGCTACTCAACCTGTTTTGGTGTTGCCAAGTTTTGAGAAACTATTTACAATTGAGTGTGATGCCAGTAATGTAGCAATTGGAGTTGTTCTCAGTCAAGAGGGTAGACTGGTGGCTTTTCATTCTGAGAAGCTAAGTGAAGCCAAGAAGAAGTACTCTTCCTATGACCTTGAAATGTATGCATTGGTCCAAGCACTAAGGAAGTGGAGGCACTATTTGCTTCCCAAGGAATTTATTATATACTCAGACAATCAAGCACTCAGTTTTTTGAATTCACAAGAAAAGTTGAGTCACAGGCACATGAAATGGGTGGAGTATTTGCAAGCCTACACCTTCAACATCAAGCACAAGAAAGGATCCCTCAACAAAGTTGCTGATGCATTGAGCAGGAGAGTTCTTACCATTCAAGAAATCCAATTGAAGAGCATGGGAATAGATCACTTCAAGGATCTATATGCAGATGATGAAGACTTTGCAGAAATTTATAAGGTATGCCTTGAGTTTAAAAACCATTTTCATAGCAAGTATGTTGAATACACTTTGCAGAGTGATTTGTTGTTTAAAGGGAATCAGCTTTGTGTTCCTAGAGGCTCTATTAGGGAGAACTTAATTCAAGAGAAGCACAATGGTGCATTGAGTGGTCATTTTGGGATCACCAAAACTCAAGATCTTGTCCAAAGGTTTTATTTTTGGCCTAAGATGAATCTAGATGTTAGAAAATATGTAGAGAGTTGTGTAGTGTGTCAAAAAGAAAAAGGCACTTCTTCAAATGCAGGCTTATACCAGCCACTGCCAATCCCTTCTAGGCCATGGGAATGCTTAAGCATGGACTTTGTAGTTGGTTTACCCAAGACAAGGCAAGGAATGGATAGTGTTTATGTTGTGGTTGATAGATTTAGAAAAATGGCTCACTTTATACCCTGCAAAACAACCAATGATGCTAGTCAAATAGCCTCACTTTTCTTCAAAGAAATAGTTAGGATTCATGGTTTACCAATCAACATTGTATCAGATAGGGATGCCAAGTTTATGAGCCACTTTTGGAAGACACTTTGGCAGAGAATGGGCACCAATTTGTCCTTTGGATCTGCATACCATCCCCAAACTGATGGTCAGACCGAAGTTGTGAATAGGACACTTGGAAACCTTCTTAGATGCTTGACCAAGGAGTATGGTCAACAATGGGATCAGATTATTGGGCAGGCTGAGTATGCATATAATGATACAGTAAAAAGGTCAACAGGGAAGAGCCCCTTTCAAATAGTGTATGGTTTACATCCTAGGGGTGTCTATGAGCTGAGAGAGCTGAAGATGGAGTCAAGGGAAGTGGTTATGCCGATGATTTTTCTTGTGCTATGCAAGAAATTCATGAGACAGTTAGAAAGACCTTGGCAGAAAATACCATGAAGCATAAAGCTAAGGTGGATGAGCATAGAAGAGAGGTTCAGCTTAATGTTGGAGACTTAGTCATGGTGCATTTGAACAAGGCTAGGTTGCAGAAAGGAGTTCCTCATAAGCTGCAAATTAAGAGGATAGGTCCCTGTCCTATCTTGGAGAAGTATGGAGATAATGCAGTGAAAGTACAATTACCAGATGACAGTGGACTGTCCCCTATTTTTAATGTTGCAGACCTTGTACACTACAAAGGACCATCAGTCAACTTGGATCAGACCTTCCATGAAGTCAGTCAAGATGTTGAAGAACTCAAACTTCCCTCCATTGTAGTCAAGCAAGTTGATAAAGTCTTAGATACTAGAGTTTATAAGAAAACGAGGACAAAGGAATATAAGGAACATCTGATCCAAAGACCAGGACAAACTGAAGTGGATGCAATCTGGATTAAGGAGGCAAAGTTCAAGAAGCTAGGAGTTGATCCCAATGTACTCAATCCAAGGATGGCTTGAAGTTTTTTGTTTTGGGGAGGATGGTGCAGGAGCACCTAGGCCAAACCAACCCCAACTTGATTTGCACAAATTTTGGTTTTCTAAAATTTTGGCTTGTACCTGATTTTGGCCAAATCAGGATTTCTTTTGGTTTGTTTTGTGTTGAGTAGATCTAGCATTTGTGGGTGAAGAGTTGGTCATTAGGACTAATATCTTCAATAGTTCATCATTTAGCATTAAATGTTGTTTTATCAAATTTAGGACAGCATAGTTTAAATTCTATGAAAGTGTTAATTTTTTCTGTATTAAACTTTGTCTTAGCCATTTCCTCATTATTAGAAGATTTCAAGGGCAGTTTACATCGTGGTTGCTCGAGATTGAAGAGTTGGAGATCCTAAAAAGAAGGAAAGAAGGCGAGGTTACAAGAATATTGCATGTAACTGTTAGTGGTCTTGAGATTCCCTTAAAATTAGGGATATGGAACGAGCAATCCTCCATTGCATGGTGGGAAAAGACCTCAAGATAAGGGAATGGTTCGTAACAAGCAGGATCTGATCATTGTAACTAGTGTGTATGGAAGAAATAGAGAACAATAGCAGATTTGAATAAATTTTTGTGTTTTTGCGCAGTGACTTTTTAGGCGTTGTAAATTGATCTACCCTTTTGTTTGTAAATACAGAGTAGTGTTAATGTTGTTCCTAGTAAATAACTTTTATTTTGAGTGTTAGTAGTGTTTGGTTTCCAAGGTATAGGCGGTGAAAGTAATATAACTCTGTTTTTTTTTTGGCAAAAAATCTACAAATTCTGAATCTGCCCGTGCTCTTTGAAAACAGCGAACTAAAAGGCATGGAGCATGTTAATTTTCCACTGTATAAATGCTTAGTACTTAAGACAGAGTGATTTTCATTTGGTCTTTAGGTTGTTTAGAATAGAATAGTAGTTTAGGCCTCATAAATTATAGTTTGGAAGCATTTCTATTTCAGTTTGAAACAGTCATTTTTTTTAGAATGCCTTCCCCATAACCATTTGTCCACGGGGTCCTCTTGAGATAGGTAGAGTATGGGAGAAGAGACAGTTAATTGTATATATTTGATAGTAGGCAGCATGGAAAGTAGAGCATAAAGCATTACACCCAAACCCTAGGCGAGCTAGGACTGCCCGGTTAGGGAAATAGGGTGAAAACCAAAGAGCTAAGGCAGGGGAAAAGAACATTGTACGGAATCCGTACAGTCCTAGGAAGGGAAAGATAGGATTCATGCATTCTATAAGGTTTGGGGTTTCCATTAAATCATTTGGAGGTAGTTGAGACTCAATATCCAGAAAAACCCTAGATGCAAGTTGAATTAGGTCTCCTCTCCAAGAGTGTTGGAGTCCAGTGTACGGTACAGTCAAGGGCCTAAGAATTGATGCAAGATTTAAAACCCTAAAAAGGGTATCTGAAAGCATATTTTGTTTGGCAGGTCATTTGACAGATAATAGAGAAAAAGTCAGAATACTGACTGGTAAGGGTTACAAGGAATAGCCCCCTCCAAAGGCTATCTTTTGAAATCGGTAGGAATGGTCTTTGAGGAGCTCACAAGATGGCTTCAAATGGTTATGAAATGCATCAGAGAAATGTCCCTAACTCCCCTGCAAGTAGCCAAAGCATGGTGTTGAAGATAACATCTAGACTCTTCTAGGTGTTGAAAAGAGGCAGTAATTTCCAAGAAGGTGTTGAACCCTCCAAAGTGAAAGCACAAGTAGAAACTCTTAGGACAGAGTTGTAGCAAGGTTCAACTATTGAACCAGGTCAGTACAGAGCTTAGATCATTGCTAGGTTCTTGGTGAAGGCAGTGTAGTGTCTTCTTGAGGATTGGTGCAAGCAAGCTTTGGAGGATTTTTGTGTTATCACACCAGTATGTCCTTTTGCTCGATGGTAGTCACAAAATGCATTATCATTCCACCATGCTAGTTTTAATTTTCCTGGGTCATATGGTTTTGGTTCTTGAAGTATGATGACCCCATTCTGGATGCATTTCTTGAGAACTTCTTCAATGGGTTCCCCCAAAGAAGTGTATGTGCGACCTTTAGGAAATTGTCTCATTTGACAGTATTGTCCTTGATTGTTTTGACCACTTTGGTTGTTTGAAGAAATATTGGGAGGTGTCAATGTCATTGTTGGTTTCTTTTGTTATTGAACCCCTTTTAGGGCCAATACAGGGCCCACAATGTTTGCAGTCTTGGCGTCAACGACACCGTCATTTGTAACGTGTTTATTTTTTACCCAGTATTTATTCTTTTCGGTGGTTGGATTGGCATTTGTGTTTTTGGGACCATATCTTATTTCTCCCTTTGTGATAAGGGCTTTCTCAATTTGGACCCCTTTTTCAACTAAGTCCGTGAAGTTTGTGCAACAATGTATTTGCAATGCATATTTTAGGGGCCCAAGAAGTGTTTGTACGAACATGTCGACCTTTTCCCTTTCAGGTATGTCAATGTGACATTAACTAGCTAGACTTCTCCATTTTTGAAAGAATGGGATGAAATTCTCACCAGCATCCTCTTGTGTGAGATTGCACAAGCTAGTGATAGAGGTATCCATGTCAATGTTGTACGCGTAATTTTTTATGAATTTTCTTTTAAGCTCATCCCATGTTTGGATATCCTTCTAAGTGGAAAACCATTCAAGGGCCTGACCCGCCAAACTTTTAGAAAAAAGTCTCATCAAGTATGTTTGTTCATAAGCGATGTCCATACAATTGGTTGCAAATTCACGAACATGTTCAATGGGGTTTGTCTTGCCTTGATATTTTGTGAAATTGGGTGACACATATCCCGGAGGAAATGGAGGCATGTATAAGCTCCTGTCGAATGGGTATACGTTTAGATCATAAGATATTTCTGATTTCTTGCCTGATAAGTATATGTTTTGGATAGTTTTCTCTACATCCATCAATTGCATTTGTAAGGCATCCATAGCGGGATTATTTGTGGTCCCGTGTGTTGGGTTGCCTGGTACACCATAGGTTCCCATTGGTTGTGCGTGAATATTGGTGAATTGTGGCGATATGGATTGTTGTGACATGTATGACGTGTGTGGATTGGCGTGTTGTTGATATTGAAGGTTATGATTGGGTGCATGTTGGTGTTGAAGGTTATGATTGGGTGCATGTTGATGAGTATGAACATTAGATGAGTAGGTTGGGATGTGTCCCCCAACCATGTGTGTCGTTATTTGGGGGATGTTATGACCATGAATGTTATGATGTCTTAATGATGTCATGGGTTGTGTTACTTGGCCACCTTGTGCGAATTGTTGATTTTGCACAAGGGGAACGTTTGTATTCGTACCTTGGGAGGTAATGACATGTGATTGCGTTGTCATGCTAATGTTTTGTTGTTGTCCTTGGATAAAGATATGTCCTCTGCCTCTTCCCAAAGGATTTTGTGAGATACCACTGAGTGGATATGTCGAAAGTGTGTTCGTGGTATTGGATGTGGTTGTCAAGGGGGGATTAGTGTGACTTGATGATGCCCCCATGGCATTTACCGTAGTGGTAAAGAGAGGATTGGAGTAACTTGCCCACATTGCTGAGGAGCCAAGAGTGGTTCCTACTGATTGTGATGGTGTCGTGGATGTTGTGGGCATTGTGGACGATTGTGATCCTCCAATGGATGTTGCGTTTATTGAGTGGGAGGTGTTCATGATGTTGGGAGTGGCGTGCACGGTCATTGTAGTGTCAAAGAAAGTATTGCTTGTAGTGTTTGGAGGTTGACCACTATGTGACATGTTATGCATGTTGTTGACATTAGGGTCTGGAGGTGTTGATTGTATTGTGGTAATGTCAAACCCTTGAGGTAATTTGGCTCCTTCACTCAAGAGTATAGCCAAGTATCTGTCTCTGTCATGACAGACCATTGTTTCAATGAACTAACATGTCTCTGGGTCTTGTGCTATTGCCTCTATGTTTTCCTCAAGTATTTGACCATATTCATCTTTTTGCAATAATGGTTCAAATGGACTGTTTGATGAGGGTGTTGTCGTCATTAGAGGTTGGTCCTTGGCAAATGGATCGTCAAAAGTCCAGTTTGGATCATATGTGGGATTGTTGACAGTGGACGTGGGGTCTTGTCGAAAGTTTTCCATTTGTCTCTTTTGTTTTTGGAGTCTAGTTTCCACCATAAAATGATATTGCTCGAAATGGAGATGACAACTAAATGCAAGTATGACACTATGCGAAGTCTAAGTTTAAAATGACGACTAGAATGACGAATGTTTTTGGATTTTTGTGAATAGGATATGCAATGTGTAGACTTATAATGCAATTTAAGACAAGGGTATCTAAGAACTTCTAAGCTCAAACTTTGTTTTTGATTTTGGCTACTAGAGGACTTTGTTGAAAATGACAAGGTGACAAGGTCTAAATGACTAGTGAATTTTCCTAACTAGACTTTTGAGTTGGAAAATCTCACAAAAGAGGACAATGACTAAAAAAAGGGTTTCATAACTTAGTCCAAGAGAGCCTAATTTTGAAATCAATGATGCTGCAAATTGTGCTAAGATTTGCTTAATCCTAAGTATGCAATGATTTGAAGCCTAGGGACAAACTAATCTCAAATGTATGTACCTAAAAATGATGAAGGATGAAACCTATGGTGATGAATGCAACCTAATGGTTGAAACTTTGAGCAATTTCAGACTTGGTTTTTGACATAATTCCTTGGAAATAGTGTTTGAAAAATGGTTGACAAGATGAAGACTTCAGATTTGGATCTATATGAAGTTTTAAATTGTGACAGGCAAATGCATCGTTTGAAGCTTCGAATGCGTCACAGTTTATCGAATGCGGTTTGTTTTTGCGATTGCGACTTTTGGACAGACAGATGCAACTCGGTTTTGAATATGCGGCTCTGCAGTGTTCAGATGCATCGCGACACATATAGATGTGGCATTTTAAATGTTAAATGTGGTTTAACAGAGCAATTGCAGTGCAAAAAATCAATTGCGGTTCAACAGATGCGACACTGTTTTGTTTCAAGTTGATTTTCTTGTCGTTTTGATTGCATGTTTAATCTGTTTGGTGTTGAATGTTTTGTTTAGAACTGTGATAAAACTAGAAAGCACTTGGCAAACATAGTGTTTTGAATGTAACCAATCAAACATTAGATAAGCACAATCCTAGGTTAGGCCAAGACAATATTCGCTAGATTCCACACGGGTTTCCCCAACCGCATATCTGTAGCGTGTGAATTCAGAAGCTTGGCTACACAGGCTCCCCCTTATAGTGCACTCTCTTCTCAAGCCAACCAAGCTTCCAACCCCCATGAAACTCCCATGGCAGGTTGATCACCTCTACTACAAATTATGAAAGTGTGGATGCCTTCACACCGACCGGTGCTGCACTAGCAAATAGAGGGTTTTTGGCTTACTACACAAATGTTTTTAGTTCGGGACCCCCATTCAAGTGGCCATACATGGGGCAAGAGATTAATCACCATTAAGGTGGCACTCTAGCCTAAAGAGGTTAATCTCAACAAGGTTTAAGGGAGTACAACTCCGTCCATATGACACATCCGCACTCGTAATCTTAGGTTTTCCCTTAAGATTTACATTTATATACCGGTCGGGGGTAGCTTGATCTTAGCTCTGTTGCCAGTTTGAGTCACATTGGGGTGATGAAATCCCCAAGCAGGCCCAATTTCTACAGTTGGTAACCGTTTCTCTTACACCCAAGATCGCCCGAAAGCACGAGGGGAGAGGATACTCTGATATACGAAATCGTTAGGTAAGAACAAATAAAAATGAGTCTAGGTTTTTGATCACCAAGTTTTCACAAGGTGGGAGCATACTCCCCTATCATTTGACAAACACATTCAAACATGGAGAACAAGGTTCATTTTAATTGCACCAAAACTAAAATGTGAGTTACACTACTAAAAATGCAAACACATTGTTTTGCTGTTTGGCCTTTGACAAGCGAACCTACAAGACAATCTGTTAGTAGTTTAGTGTTTGTCTTCAACCCACGAAGAATAACCACCAACAAGCTGCAAATCCTGATTAGTAACCGAAATCCTATGCTAGGCAGAATGCAAAAAATTAAACTAGAATGCTAAAAGAAAACAGAAAGAACAGAAAAACCTTAAAAAATCCAAATGCAAATGAGAAGAAAACTTTACCAGGTGAATGCATCACGACAGAGAAAATGCGTCGCTTGGTTCATCAAATGTGGCTCTGTATTTCAACTGCGGCTTTCTGGACTATGATTGCGGCTTGACAGAGCGATTGTGGCCTTTCTGTTGGTGGATGCGTCACGACGCATCAAATGCGTCATGATTTAAAAAAAACGGTTGCATCGCTCCATACCTGTACCTACAAAAATAGCAGAAAACACAAAACCATACAGAAATAATAGCAAATAATAGAGTCGTTTTCACATCAGGTTCACCAAATGTATCAATGGAAAATTAGATGGGGTTAGCTTATTAATAAATAAACATCAAAATCCAATGAAATAACAAAGCACAAAGGAAATATAATGAAAATAAAAGGAGTAATACTACTAGAAATCTTCATCTTAAATGGTTCACCTTTGTTACACCTTCTAGTTTGCAGCAAATGAATGAGGCCCTCAGATTTCAAATGAGCAACCTATATTAATGTCAAAGTCCTATGCAAATGTTGAAGGATTTATAAAATTATGCCTATGTCTATGACAATATGCTAAAATGAAATAATGACTACTAATGCCAAATGACTATAATGACTACTAAATTAAAAATGAAGTTGTCGGGATCCCGAAATTATGAGCAAAATTGTCTTTTATAGAAAACACAATTTTGAGTGGACGGATGAGATCGAATTCTAAGAAAGACATAGAACGAGAGGTCCAGATTAAATCTGAGAATCCCTAATTAGGGTTAGGGAAAAATCCTTAATCGAACGGTCAAAATAATATCTCAGATAATGTGATCAGTGGTGGAGAATAAATGAGGAAATTAATTAGAAAAATAAAGATTTTCAAAAATCAAGAAGATAAAGACTGCCTGATTTGTGAGATTCGAAAAAATCAAGAAGATAAGGGTTGAACTGAAGATTCGATTGGAAAATCAAGAATCTACCCGATTACTTGATTTTTGGAAGAATAATATCTTTTTGAATTTAATTAATTCAAAATGATGATTTTGTGTGACAAGTAAATAATCTTTTTCAGATTATTTACTAAAAAATGAAAGTTAATAAAAATGAAATCATTTTTAAATATTTTCATTTATTTAAAATGAGAGAAAAGTGAAATTAGTAATTAAATAATTAAAATAATTATTTAATTTGGAAGATAAGGCCAATAATTAAATAAATTAATAAATTTATTTAATTGTGACAATTAGGGACATATCAAATAAATAAATGAAATTCATTTATTTAATAATCGGAAAATTAATGAAGAAAGGAAATTAAATAAATTAAAATTTATTTAATTGGAAGAACTTAGACAATTAATGATTATTTAATAAATAAATGAAATTTATTTATTTAATAATCGTGAAGAATAAAAGGACATGAATTAATTAAATAATTATGAATTATTTAATCAATAGTCGAATGTGGACCAAGGACATAATTAAATGTCATAATTATGCTAGGACGAAAGTGGTAAAAATGAAGCTTGCAGGCCTAGGTCATTTTTGGGTGTCTACAGCTGCTACCTTATAAGTGCATGGTTGATGAGTTTATGAAATATTTCACCTCTATTCAATTTGACCAGATCCCCAAAATACAAAACAAATCTGCTAACACAATGGCTACAATTGGTTCCTTGATTAACATGCCTAAAGATCAGACAAAATGTGAATTCCTAATTGAACAAATTTTAATCCCTGCATACGATATCCCTAAGAGTGAGATGGTGTGCAAAATCGTAGGTCCTGCATCCTCATGGTATCATGAAATCTATGATTATCCCCATGACAACATCCTACCTGATGAACTTACCCGCAATCAACACAAATCATTCATCCAACGTACATCCCATTACATCATCATAGGTGATACTCTTTATCGCCGTGGATATCATGGAACTCTTCTTTAGTGTTTGAATGAGGCCAAAGCTCACACTGTGTTAACAAAGGTACATAATGGTGTTTTTGGAGCCCACTCAAATGACATGACCTTAGCAAAGAAGATTCTGAGAGCTGGTTATTAGTGGCCTACATTGGAGCATGACTCTTGTGACTTTGTGAAGAAATGTTTACCTTGCCAACAACATGTTGACCTAATACATGCTCCTACTCAAGATCTACAACCTATTGTAGCACCATGGCCCTTTTCTCAGTGGGGTTTCAATTTTGTTAGAAAGATATATCCTCCATCTTCTGATCGCCACACCTTCATTATCACTGCCACTAAGTACTTCACTAAGTGGGTGGAAGCCATACCACTCTCTCAAATAACGAGTACTCAGATCTCCAAATTCATCCTCTACCATATCATCTATAGATATGACATCCCCTCCACCATCATCTTTGACAATGGTAAACCATTCAAAAACCAAGCTATAAAAGAGCTTTGTAACACCTTCATATACAACACCAGTGGTCCATGCCCTACTATCCCCAAGGTAATGGATAGGAGGAAGCCACTAACAAGACTCTAATAAAAATCTTGAAAAATGTTATTAACAGTACTAGCCGAGATTGGCACCTCCACATCCACCCTGCCCTTTGGGCTTACCACACATCCATCTGAACTCCCACTGGCGCCACTCCATTTTCCCTAGTCTATGTTGTTGAAGCCATCTTGCTAGTTGAAGTTGAAATCCCATCTCTGAGAATATCTTTAAAGAATCTCATCACCGAAGAAGAATCGTGGGTTTCTCGCCTCGCTCAATTGGACCTCCTATATGAAAAGAGGACCAAAGCATACAATCACCTTTAGGCGTATCAGAATCATCTCAAGAGGAGTTATAACAAGAAAGTTCATCCCCACCAATTTAACATTGGGGATCTAGTTCTTAAATAGAATCAGCACACACAACAGGATCGAGATAAGAAGGGGAAGTTTGAACCTAATTGGTTGGATTCTTATGTCATCACATCAAAATATGGATCAGGGGCTTACCACCTTGCCACACCTGAAGGGGAACCCCTCGAAGATCCTATCAACATAATGCACCTGAAGAGGTTTTACACTTAAATCAGCTAGGTTCTCCTATCTTGCTATAATCTGAAAAATACAAAACAATTAAAAAATCTAAAAAATCTAAAAATAGTAAAGAGAAATAAATTTATTCTATGGTGAAAACCACTCTTGGTGGTGCCTAGGATAAGTACGGTTAATGAAAACCTGGTAACAAGCATCATCCATAGAGAGCTTAATGATTATCTACCTTGTGTCCTAGTTACTACATGTCTCCACATCCTATCTTATCCTATCACTTCATCTGCATCCCGACCTTGGCCACTTGGTATGTTTTGATTGAGCATTGGATGATCATACACTATCTGTCAACTTGAGCTTTTATCATCATTTGAGCTTGTGTCGTCAGTCTGGTTGTCTTATTAGTTTGTCATCATCTAGGCTCCTTCATCATGTCAGTCTCCACTTAGATCTTATTCGGTCGTGTTGGTCTCTTTGGTCTTTGTCGAACTACGTTTCCCCTGCCCTTTCACATAGGCAAGGCTGATCATTTGATCCACCCCCGGGGAATTTTGACCATCTCATTTTGGTCCTACATCATTTGTCTCCATCACCCCCTTTGTGCTCTTATCCATAGTCGGTCATCGTTTGTCTTTTTTGAACTACATTTCCCTTGCACTTTCAAGTAGGCAAGGTCAATCTTTTGATCCACCCCTTGGGCTTTCCTTTACTTTACTTTGTCATCATCTCATCGGTCTCCATTGGTCCTCTTTCCACTTTTATCCATGGTCTTTTCTTGAACTACAAGGGCTCTAAGCTTTCACTTAGGCAAGGCTAATCTTTGATCAACCCCCAAGCCCCTAGGTCATTAGGTTGTTTTGGTCTTCTGTCGGTCTTCTATCTTGTCCCTTGTGTCGTGTTGTCAAGAGTAACCTTATCCAACTGGTTCTTCACAAATAGGATCCTCTAGTGTTAGAAGATTTGATTAATGAAAAAAATCCTGCGTCATCTAGGTCATTTTAGTTTAGTATCCATCATCAGTCTCAACAAGATGCATCCTTCCTAATAGACCTCATCAACCCCATCCATCCTTGTGATCCTATGGCAAAGGACATTTGAATTTGATTGTGATCCTTTAATTATTTTGGATTTTGTTTATTGTTTGAGCTCCCTATTACAAATAGTCAAGGTCACCATAATTTATCATATTATGGTGTGTTTTGATGGGTTAACATAGGGACATCTCTTGATTGTTTATTGTTGTTCTCTGCTGGGTTGTTCCCATGTAGTACCCACCAAGATCTCCAAGATCCTGTGTTACGTTGGGGACATCCCTTTGTGCTTGTGGCTATCCCAATACCTGGCCCAACCAAGGTCTCTGTGACTTTGGGGTGTTGGGATAACATTGTCTATTATATTTGTTTTATGCATTAGATGCTAACTTGCCTTGGTTTCATATACCCTAGAACTTGGTGTCTTATGCTATAGCAAAAATCAGTGCTCTGAAGATGGAAAATTAAAATTAGGATCGCATTTCATAATCATTTCCATTGCATTCATTCCTAACCATTAACCTATGATTTTGGTTGTGCAAATATTCCCCTTTCCTTTCTCTCCTTCTCAGGATATCTATGGTTTTTGACAGATGTAATTTCCCATCATCTACCCACATTCCCACACGGGTCTTTATTGACACTTGATGAGCCCAAAATATGCTCATAGTTTGGATATCATGATGTATTTTTAATACCTTCACTTTTGTTTTTTATGGTTGTTTAACTCTTGTGAAACCTTTTATTGGGGGATATCCTGTAGCAATACACTTTCATGTTCCTGCAGCCTATCATGTTGACCTATCTATATTTATTACCCCATTTGACTCCCTAAATGACTGGTATAATGCATGTAGTTTTTGAATGATGAAATAGATTTAAATGTGTGATTAATGAATGGATATTGTGTATGTGCTATGTGCCATGTGCCTTTTCTTTCACATCTGTTACCTTGTGTTTCGTAGGTTGTTGAAGAAAGTATGATCGAGTCAAGCGCAGCCGATCTCAGCCCTGCAGTAAATTCCATTTCTTGCACGACTTCGAGGAAGCTCTGGCGAAGACTCTTTGACCAAAACTATTGGGAAGGATTTTTAATGACAGTTATTCTGGAAAGAGTTGGGTGCTAGATTCTCTCTGGATCGGGTTGAACGGATAAACTCATTTATGAATTTTGTTCCTCGATTTCGGGATACATTTTATATCCATGTCTTTCTCTGTTAGGGTTAGTTAGTTAGTTGTTTTCCTGATTTAAATAAGTGTTCCTCCTGCGCGCGGGTGAACAAGTAAGCATAGTGAGATAGAAAGATATCATGTAAGAGTTAGTATGATAATAAAAAGAAAAATCTATATGACAAGAGACAGAGTTTTTTGTTAGTTTTCATATGAACAGAGCAATGTATACCATTTTGATTTTATGAATAAAATTTGATGAAGTTCTGAGTTCAGCACTTGTGTAATTAGTTGATGCTTGCTAAGGGGGGCCACTTAGTAAGTATCTATAGTTAGTTAGTTTAGATGTTCATTTTCTGTTGATCATCAGTTAGATTTCATCTTTGAAGTTTCTGTGCAAACTCAGTCTTATATTGTTCCTGCGGCATTGGGAATCCATCCCTATGTTTGTTCCTGCAGCATAAGGCCAGTTTATAGTTTGTCTCTCAGTTGTAGCTATTATAATTTCTACTTTGGTTAGATTATGCTTGAGTTAAAAGAACTTTGCATTACCTTCCTATAGCGTAGGTAGAATTCTTTCCAAGTATTTATTTCTGTTAAGTTGTGACTGAAACTAGTTCTTAGTGCATATATTGTGCTGCTCCATTTCAAGTATACGTTCCCTAGTTTGACAAGTAAATGAACAACCATGAAAAGATATTAGTCACCTACTGGAATGTCCAATTCCCAGGATAGGTTTTGCCATGATTTTCATATCATTTTGTGGGTGCGACCATTTTTGGCGTCGTTGTTGGGGATGGTGTCAAGCTAAGAACCTGTCAGAAGTCATTTTTAGTAGTAGTTAGTTTGTTAATCAAGAATTTTGAAAATCCTTCAAATCATATTCATTTTATTGCATGCATAGAAGAAGAGATGTGCTGGGAAGGTTCCTCCCTGAAAACCTGTTTGTTGAACTACCATTTGACCCAGCTAACAAAGAACCTAAGGAAAATCCATTTGCTCTGATATTCCAGCAAGCAAATATGGAAAATAATCCACCTAATCCACCTCCTGCCTTTGAGTTTCCCATTGTTGCCCAGCAAGATACTGATAACCTCAAAAATATTCCTTCTTCATTACTTCCCAAGTTCTATAGCCTAGTTACGGAGGACCCTGAAACTTTCCTGTTTGAGTTTGATATCCTCTGTCGCAGCTATGATTACACTTCAGATGCTCACAAGATGAATTTGTTTCCTTCCACCTTGAAGGAGGGAGCTCTCAGATGGTTCATGAGTTTGGAAAGGGGTGTTGTTGATAGTTGAGCAGCCATGCAAATAAAATTCCTTGAGAAATATAAGGAATATTGTAAGAGTGGCAGTAAGGGAGACGATATATTCAGAATTCAACAAAAGGAGGATGAGAGCCTGGAAGACTATATTTCAAGATTCTTGTTTTCCTTGAAAAAGAATTCAAACCATACTCTCAACGAGGACTCTCAGAAACTACTTTTTCTAAGGGAAATCAGTGATACCTGTATAGACGCACTGGACCTGATGGGAGGAGGTGATATAACCCAACTACCTTGGGATGATATAAAGAAAATATGTCTTAACTACTCTCGAGCAATTGTTAAGAAAGGTAGAGGTCATCAAGCTACAGTGGGAAAGTCTTCTTCCAGTGGAGTTTCCCAGATGGAGATCACAAATTTGATGTTTGATTTCAAGCAGGACATCATAAACAACATGGCTACATAGTTGGATACCATGCAAGCTCGCTAGAAACATGCAGAGGCTGAGGAAATCTTGGCTAAGTTTTGTCCACATTGTAGACAGAAGAAACATGACTGTAGATGCAAGATGGTGGCCAACATGGAGGCTAAATAGTTGCCTACTGATTTTAAGATGATAGAAGGTGATGATGACCAAGTCTTATTTGTTGCACAAAGGAGACCATGGGCTCCAAGACAAGGTATGCCTCAAGATCCTTTGACTTTTGGTAATCCTTATTCTAATTATAATAACCAGTGGCAACCTACATATGGCCCATCACAAACCTAGAATACTGCTCAACCTCACTGGCCTAACTACCAGAGCCCTCAATGGCAACCCCCTCAAGGAGGTTGCCAGTAGCCACAAGGACAATGGACTCCACCTCCAAGTAACTAGCAGCAGAACCCTCAATGGAGAGGTTCTTAGCAATGGCAGAACCAACCCCCTAGATTCTTGCAGTCTCAGCAGCCACAACCTCCAGCCCTTATGCCCCCTCCTGCAGCACCTGCAACAAATATAGGCCCTCCAAAACAAATGCCTATGCCTGCTCAACCATTGCCAAATCCTAATAATAAGCAGCAGCAACAACAACAACCTATGTATTCTGTAGAAGCCAACCAGTATCCAACCTATGCCCTGAATATCAATGATATCCATCTCAGGTTTGGAACTACTCTCCCTGCTCCACAGCCACCTATAATTATAGAGATTCCAGACTCTGCTGCTAAACAACCTACTAATCGTGCAGAAGATATACCTGTATCAGCTATTGCCTCTAAGGAACCTATCCTACAGCCTCAGGCTACACCACCTTTTCCTGAGAGATTGCAAATTACTACACCCAAGACCATTAAAGAGCCTACCTTTGATATTTTGTAGCAGTTAAAGAATGTACAAGTTCAAATTCCTCTTTTTCAAGCTATTAAAGATGTTCCAATCTATGTAAAATCCATTAAAGAGGCCTGTTTAAAGAAACAAGGAAGAAAGAAAAAGGATCCCCAAACTATCCATGTTCTAGGACAGTTAGCTGATATTATGTTGGTGAAGGTTGTCATTCCAAAATATACTGATCCTGGAAGTCCTGTAGTAAAAATAAATATTAATGGTCAAGTAGTTAGAAATGTTTTGGTTGACCTTGGTGCAGCCATTAACGTGATGACCAAGCACACTATGGAGTGTTTGAATATCCCAAACATTTGGTCTACACCGATTGTCCTGCAGCTTGCTGATAGTTCCATGGTTACACCTGATGGAGTGATAGAAGATGTCATTGTCACCCTTGAATCTTGGGAATACCCTACTGATTTAACCATATTGTCCACTAAGGAAACCTTAGGAGGATATCATGTTATCCTAGGCAAACATTGGTTAGCTACAGCTGATGCCCTTATAGGATCTCGTTAAGGAGACATGACAATTTATGATGGTTAGTCAAGAAAGAAATTGGCTTTATACCCACCTGCACAACCTCTGCCAGATTTGTCTCAACCAATTTGGCTAGATCTAGGAAAGGAGTCTGAAGAAGTAAATTCATTAGCTCAGTTAATGATGCTACAAACTAATCCATTTTCCCAGCTTCAGAGTGAATATAACCTGCTTCTACACATTTTGTAGTTTAGTTATGGTTTGAATAGCCCATCTGTTTTGGACAATAGTTCTCAGCAATGTTTCCTACAGCAACTAGACCCTGAGAGCCATCATGATTTGCTATTATGTGATATACAGGCACCACCTTTATCAGTAACCTCAATAAATGATCTCACCAAACAAATAGAAGTATCTCCAGGCCAATGTCTGCACATTAATAATAAGTTGCCTCTGTCTCAACAAACTGTCTTAGCCACAATGTTGCAAGCCCATAACAGAGCTTTTGCATGGGACTATGGGGATATGAAGGGTTTAGACCCAAAACTCTGTACACATCGCATATATATTAACAGTGACTTCAGACCTATCAGTCAACCTCAAAGAAGAATTAATCCAGCTTTGAGAGAAATTGTTAAAGAAGAATTGCAGAAAATGTTAATAGCTGGCTTTATCTACCCAATCTCCGATAGTTAGTGGGTTTCCCCATTGGTCATTGTTCCTAAGAAAGGAGGAAAATGGAGGGTATGTGTAGATTATAGAGAGCTCAACTTGGCAACAAAGAAAGATTACTTTCCTCTTCTATTCATTGATCAAGTTCTAGATAATTTAGCTGGGAAAAAGTATTTCTCATTCTTAAATGGCTTCAGTGGGTACAATCAAATCAAGATTGCTCCTGAGGATCAAGAAAACACTACTTTTACATGTCCTTGGGGAACGTTTGCCTATTCATTTTTGCCTTTTGGTCTCTGTAATGCTCCTACAACTTTCCAGAGGGTAGTCATAAGTATCTTCTCAGACATCTCATATGATTGCATGGAAATATACATGGATGACTTTATTGTTTATGGTACAACATTTGAGGAAGCTCAAGCCAACTTGGAGAAAGTACTACAGAGATGTGAAGATCACAACCTATCATTGAATAGTCAAAAGTGCTTCATGATGATGCAGGAGGGAATAGTCCTTGGTCACTATATTTATACTGCAGGAATTTAGGTTGATCCTGATAAGATTGAGGTCATCTCTAAGCTACCCTCTCCTACTAAGCAGAAAGAGGTACAGAGCTTTCTAGGCTATGCTGGATACTACAGAAGATTCATCAAGGACTTTAGCCAAACAGCAGGCCCCTTATACAGTCTGTTGAAGAAAGATGCAGATTTTTCTTGGACAGAGGAATGTGAAAAAGCATTTCTTGACTTGAAAGTCGCCCTTACACAGGCACCTATTCTGAAAGGACCTGATTGGTCACTTCCATTTCATATTCATACTGATGCATTAGATTATGCAATTGGAGCAGTGTTAGGGCAGAAGGATGGTTCAACAAAACATGCACTCTACTACATAAGCAAAAATCTGCAAGGGGCTGAATTAAACTACACTGTTATAGAAAAAGAAATGTTGGCAATCATCTACACCCTCAATAAATTCAGGCATTACATCACCGATTATCAGATATTTGTCCACACTAATCATGCAACAATCTGGTATCTCATGAACAAAGCCTCAATATCGAGGAGACTGACAAGATGGTTATTGCTGATGCAGGAATTTGACATTACAATTGTGGACAAGCCAGGTAAAGCCAACATGGTTGCTGATTTCCTTTCTAGAATTCAAAGGCAAGATGACTCTACACTTATTGAAGACTCCTTTCCTGATGAGCACCTATTTGCAATCAAGGTTATTCACCCATGGTATGCTGATATAGCAAATTATCTGGCAACAGGAAGAACTCCTCCTCAATTCTCCCCTAAGGAAAAGAGATTATTGGTAGAGAAAAGCTTTAACTTTTCTTGGATTACAGATTGCATGTTTTATACAGGGCCAGATCACGTTATGAGGAGATGTGTACAAGAGGAGGACACTCATGATATACTGCATGCAAGCCATGATGAGTCGTGTGGTGGACATTTTGCTGCCAAAAGGACAGCAATGAAAATTTTAAATACTGGTTACTATTGGCCAAATTTGCATAGAGATGCAGCCAAATATACCAGGAGATGTGACAGATGCCAAAGGATGGGAAAACCAACTCGCTCTGATGAGATGCCTCTATTTCCACAAGTTGGAGTTACACCCTTCGACAAATGGGGACTGGATTTTGTAGGACCAATTGATCCACCTTCCAATGGTAAGTCCTACATCCTTGTATGCACAGATTATGTCACAAAATGGGTAGAGGCTAAACCTATGAAACATGCTAGGGATAATAAAGTGGCTAAATTCCTCTATGAGGAAATATTTACTAGGTTTGGTGTTCCTAGGGAGATAGTGACAGATCAAGGAGCACAATTTACTTCTACACTTATCACAACTTTAGTCAATGAATACAATATACAGCATAGAAAATCAACTCCTTATCACCCCCAGGCCAATGGTCAGGTTGAGGTCACCAATAGGGACATAGAGGCCATTTTGACTAAAACTGTGGATTTTCATAGGAAGGACTGGGCCACAAAGTTACCAGAAGCTATATGGGCCTACCGTACTACCTGGAAGACTGCTACAGGATATACACCTTTTGAAATGGTGTATGGTAAAACAGCTGTGATGCCAACAAAATTTGAACATAAGACTCTCAGAATAGCACTAGAGATGGACATGGATTTAACAAATGTACAAAAGGACAAAATCATGCAGCTCAATGCTCTGGATAAGCTCCGAAAGAATGCCCTACAATACACTGAGATAATACAGAATCAAAGAATAAGGTGGCATGATAAATACATTAAGGAAAAGAAATTAAAAATAGGAGATTGGGCTCTACTTTATGAATCACAATATAAGGACAGTCCAGGAAAACTACAGACCAGATGGTTGGGCCCGTCTGAAATTGAGAATGTATCTGCTAATGGTGCAGTTCAACTTGTTACAATTGATCCTGTTAGATTCAAGTTGTTAGTTAATGGACACCACCTCCAGTTGTACCATAAACCAGTCTCAAAAGAAGAATTCATGTAGCAGTTTATTCAAGATCCTACCACTAATCCTCCTGCAACCGAAGGCTTTAGCCTTTCTCCTGCAGCTTCACTGTAATTTTGAAATGCATGCTCATAATAAAGGTTTCCTTTTTAAGGAAACCCTTTTTTCTTCATTTCCACTTGTCGCCACATTTCACTTCTTTATCTTCTGTCCCATCCATCCATTCCATTCATTCATCTCGTCCGCCCACGTCACCCATCCACCTCATTCATTCGCACCACCCTTAATTATGATCTCATTCCCAACTGTCATCTCATGACCGAAGTCGTCATCTTTCTCAACACGTACAAGTATTTAATGAAGGTACGAATATATTTTGTTATCACATCATTGATTTATTTCATTTTATTCATTTACTACTATGTCAGTATCAGTCATTATTACCCGATCTTCGCCTATTCTTTAGTATATGTGAGGACACATGTCATACTCTAAGTAGGGGGCGGGATAATCCACTTTTTAAACCTATCTTTTCGCCGCTGCCACAACTGCTTAGATAATATTTCTTTATTATTTTTTCTAGTACTTTCCAAATATGATCGCATGTCTTTTTCATTGCATGTTTTTCATTGTAAATCAATTAAAACTGCTTGTTCAAGAAGTTCATTTTTGGAAAAAAAGAAAAAGTGACGGTGGGATAGAAAAGAACTAGAGCAGAAAGGGAAATTTTTGGATTTTCAGAAAAGAGTTGAGTTCAGCTAAGGCAAAACTGTGAACATGGGTGGTTAGCTGGTAAGACATGAGCCTATAGCTCATGAGTTACTAATGCAAAATCCTCAAATAGCCCAAGCATTTAGCCTCTATGGATGGTTGAATTACTTTTTGAGTTTAAATGCTTTCAATGAGGAGGCTGCAAGCAAATTTTTGAGAACCCTTTCTGAAGGGGAGGCTACAGTCTAGGGTCTAATAGTTGTTGTAACTGAAGAAAGAATTGCAGAGGTAACTGGGCTTCCAGCCGTTGGAGAAATTTTTTCTTCGGATGCTGTCTCTGCAAGGGCCGAATTTACAATACCCACTGATGGACCTTTAGAAGTCTCCAAGCAGGGATGCAAGCGAGTGTCATTACCTCCTCCATATCTAAAATACGCTACTTTCATAATCAAGTATTTAACATGTGAAGGTCGTTTCTCTTACCTGCATTCTTACCATTTCAAATTGCTAAGTCATATGAGGCATGGATTAGCTGTAAATGTTCTAAACTTTTAGTTAAAATTTCTGGAACAATGTGCCCATGGAACCCAACAAGGGAAGGATAATTCTATTGCTCACCATGACCTTATTAAACTATTGATTGAATGCTCTTTAAGAGATGTATCACCTCTTTCCTGGAAATAATTTGTTTCCCAAAAGAGCTTGCAAATTCCAAAACCCCCTAGGGAACTTACCCCACAACTTTGGAAAAAGAAAGAGGAAATGGCATCTACCAGTAGGTGAACAGGGAAAGGGTCATCTGCTCCTGCAACACCTAGTCCTACAGCTCTTGCACCAGAGTCCTCTACTCGGGTGCAAACTAGGGCTACTAGTAGAAGAGAGAAAGGAAAAACAAAGGCCAGAGAGTCATCTGGGGTGGCACAAACCCCAGAATCTGACCCTCGTTCTCAGAAAAGGCAACGTTCTTCTCCTACAGCATCTTCTCCTATAGCATCACCTGTTGCTGTCACCAGTTCACCATCATCCTCTGACAAAGCTGAACCTTCTAGGCAGTTCAAAAAGAGGAAGGCCACGAGAACACCTCCTGCAGCTGCACCTTTGCCAAGAAGAGTTTCCACAAGGAAACAATGTAAAGTTTCCCCTGCTTCATCTCAACCTAAGGTTATTATAATTTTAGAAGAATCTGTAGAGTCTGAATATGATGTTTCTTAGAATGTGTCTGAGAGTGCTGCACAGAGTTCATTTTATATTCCTGAAGAAGAAAAAGTTGAGACATGGGAAGTTGAGAATAATGAAAGGGGGGTACCAAGTCTTGATGACTTGGTTGCTGCGGCTATGCAGATTTCGGAGGAAGCGCAGTCTTCTCCACTACAGCAATAGGAATTCATCCTACAGCAAGAGGAGGAACAAACTGAACAATTGGAAGTAGCCAATGAAGCCTCATTTCCCCCTGCAACTTGTCAAGCCATTATTGTCTATAAAAAGACATTTTTAATTTAATTTATGGAATATGTCAAAGCTACATGGAGACCAGTTACATTGCAAACCCTAACTTTCCGCCACCTAGCCTAGACTGAAATGCAACAAAGTCTATGGGAGGAAGAAATGAAGAAACTAAAAAGGGAAGTTGAAAGGCAGAAAAAGGAAATTCAGGAGTTAAAGGAGAAAATGGATGAAATGCTGAAGGTAACTGGTCAGATTATGGAATGCAGACCACCACCCAGAGTTTATGCTTTGTGCCTCAAAGAACAGTTCTTTTGGTTCCAACTAATGATAATTTCCAGAAATCAAGATCCTATTCTTCACGCTACTAAATAATTCTACGATGCATACCAGGCAGCCCCTAATTGGCTAAGAAATTCTATGTGAATTCTATTTACATGGCTTTTTAATTCCATTTGAAACAGAGTGGAATCCCCTTCTGTATATTGGAAACATCCATTTGAGATCACTTATGTCTTGGGTAGCAAATGAAGCAAACTATGGCAGGCAATGGGAAACATATGAAGAAGCCAAAAGGCATGAACCTATTCCATTGCGCCCTGAGAGTTCAAACCCCCGCACAATGTTGAAAACCTAGCTTACTCTGGCATATGGCTTTAATAATGATACAACTAGAATGAAAATATTTGATCTCAGAAAATAGGTATATGATGAGTTCCAAGAACAACCATACTCATTTTGGAGACTGTCATACTCTAGGATTGAGAAGAGGTGGGAGAGACTAATTGTTGGGTTAAGAAGGTCTGAGCCTCACAGCCCCCTAAATTTTACGGCAGCTCTTAAACGATCAAGCAGATATATAAGTTGGGACTTCAAAAGAGGTTTGAATTATGGTTTCCCTTAACATTTAGACCTCATGTGCTAATGTGGCCCCTTTATCCCTACCAGGCTACAAATCTTAATGAAGATACAAAAACCTATAGGTATGAAAGGTGGCAAAGTTCCAGAGGTTTTTATTACAGATTTGGAACTCCATTCCAGGGTCATTCTTCAACCACTGATTTCAGAGAGACCACCAGAGAGTTTAATGCTGGAGGACCAGCATTGGGTTAAGTAGGGGGCAAGTGATGAGCCCAAAATATGCTTATAGTTTGGATATCATGATGTATTTTTAATACCTTCACTTTTGTTGTTTATGGTTGTTTAACTCTTTTGAAACCTTTTATTGAGGGATATCCTGTAGTAATACACTTTCATGTTCCTACAGCCTATCATGTTGACTTATCTATATTTATTACCCTGTTTGACTCCCTAAATGACTGGTATAACGCATGTAGTTTTTGAATGATGAAATAGATTTAAATGTGTGATTAATGAATGGATATTGTGTATGTGCTATGTGCCATGTGCCTTTTCTTTTGCATCTATTACCTTGTGTTTCACAGGTTGTTGAAGAAAGTATGATCGAGTCAAGTGCAGCCGATCTTGGCCCTGCAGTAAAGTCCATTTCCTGCATGACTTCGAGGAAGCTCTGGCGAAAACTCTTTGACCGAAACTGTTGGGAAGGATTTTTAATGACAATTTTTCTAGAAAGAGTTGGGTGCTAGATTCTCTCTGGATCGGGTTGAATGGATAAACTCATTTATGAAGTCTGTTCCTCGATTTCAGGATACATTTTATATCCACGTCTTTCTCTATTAGGGTTAGTTAGTTAGTTGTTTTCCTGATTTAAATAAGTGTTCCTCCTGCACGGGTGAACAAGTAAGCATAGTTAGATAGAAAGATATCATGTAAGAGTCAGTATGATAATAAAAAGCAGAATCTGTATGACAAGAGACAAAGTTTGTTGTTAGTTTTCATATGAACAGAGCAATGTATACCATTCTGAGTTTATGAATAAAATTTGATGAAGTTTTGAGTTCAACACTTGCGTAGTTAGTTGATGCTTGCTAAGGGGGCCCACTTAGTAAGTATTTGTAGTTAGTTAGTTTAGCTATTCTTTTCTGTTGATCATCAGTTAGATTTCATCTTTGAAGTTTCTATGCAAACTTAGTCTTATATTGTTCCTGCAGCATCGGGAATCCATCCATGTGTTTGTTCCTGCAGCATAAGGCCAGTTTATAGTTTGTCTCCTAGTTGTAGCTGTTATAATTTCTGCTTTGGTTAGATTATGCTTGAGTTAAAAGAACTTTGCATTACCTTACTACAGCGTAGGTAGAATTCTTTCCAAGTATTTATTTCCATTAATTTGTGACTGAAAATAGTTCTTAGTGCATATATTGTGCTGCTCCATTTCAAGTATACGTTCCCTGGTTTGACAAGTAAATGAACAACCATGAAAAGATATTAGTCACCTGCTGGAATGTCCAATTCCCAGGATAGGTTTTGTCATGATTTTCATATCCTTTTGTGGATGTGACCAACACTTATACTCATTTCATTTTGCATTATACAATCATTGCATTTACATTATTATCTTATATTAAGTTCTTTCGATTAATCATGATTGGTTCATTTTTATACCCATACATCATTAACTACATCACAAATTGTTAGGTACATAAAATCATAAATCATGCATCACATTAGGTCCATATCTATCATAGATAAAATTATAAAACACACATCACATCTTGCATTACACACATTAATAGCATCTATATAAATATCAACATATATCATCATAAACATGTACACATAATTACATTGTCATAATCGCACATCATAAGATCATACACATACACATATGCATAAATAGAATCATCCATCATAAACATAACATAGTGTCAATAAGGGCTATCACATATCATATCAATATCAAAACCAAATATCCATCAAATGGTCCATAATAATTTCCATCAAATACATATCCATCATATACATCAAATAACAAAATAAAGTTTAAGTACAAGGATCTGCATCATTGCCACTTTGTACTATCCATCCACCCTGCACCTATCAAAATATGGTATCCCATCATCTACCAAAAGAGTTTCCCATGTCTGGCCTCTGTAGAGAGTCGGGCACTGGCCCCCTATGAGAGAGGGTTCCCTATGACTCAGTGTATCCTCAGGTCTGTGTCCCTAGTGACTGGGATGGCGTAGGCATCTGAGGAGTCTATCACACATAATAAAACATGCATTATGCCAGATCTAGAACTGCATGATGATAGGTGATCATCCAGTAGTTCACCTCCCTCATGTACTCGGCACTCTCCATAGCCTGATATCCGACAACATTCCGCTAATGTTTGTACCTATCTCGGTCTCTGATAATAATTCCCCTCTCCTATATCCATTCATCTTGAGCCAACCTCAGTTGATCTCTCTCTACTGCCAGCTATGACATCTACTCTGTGGTCCTATCTCTCTCATCCCACATCTATACCTGAATGGCTTGTATCTGAGCTTGCAACCTCTCCACCTCTAACCCTACCTCATCCCTATCACCCTGTGCTGCCTATGACCTACTTTGTGCCACATCTCTCTTTGCAATCTTTTCCCAAGCCACTATTACATCCCTCTCTTCCTGTAGGGTCTGCATCTGTCTTTGTATGGCACCCATCTTCTCCTGCATCACCTATATTTGCATCTATCCTCTATCTCTCTCACCCTGCAAACCCTGCACCTTTGCATGCAATGTGTCTCTCTCTGTACAAGCTCTAATTGGGCCTCTACTTCATCCAACCTCACCCTCGCCTCCCCTAGAGTTGTCTCTATAGTAGAAACCCTATCCTAGAGCTCATTCCTCTCCCCCATCTGTACCCTCAACACCTCCATCTCACTCTCAACCTACTGCTGACACTCTACTGAGACCTACTATGTTGCCCCTCTAGAATCTAGCTGTCCACTTTCCTGTGCTATGGTCATCACTACCTATAGTCTGTCCTAATCCTAGGTCACCCTAGCTAGCTCACCCCATACTCCCTCCATCTCTACTCGCAACTCATCTCTCTCCCTCTCCACATCATGTACCTCTAAGGTCAGATGATCCACGATGAAACCATACTCCCTCTGTCCTACTATCTACACTCTACACAACTCATCCTCTACAATCCTCGGACTTTGCTCTGTCATCCATAGCCTTTCCTAGGCCCCCCTCAATAAAACAAAAGGATCCTCAACTAGCGTAGCTAGTACTACTACCAACAGCTCCACCACGTGAACATCAACATCCATCTCATCCATCCCTACCTCATCATGACCCTACTCAATCTTTCTCACCACCTGAATCCTCCTCGGCTATCTGTTCCTCCCCACCCTCATCTATCATCCTACAAATCTCACCTCCCTCTCAGGCTCCTCTCCCTCCTTACTCATCCATATCTCCCACACATGGGGCACCTGCTTAGCTCTGATCTCTATCTAGGCCACCCTCCGCCGTCTACTCCTCATCACCCTCCCACATTTAGCATACCCTTTTGGTCAACCTACCAAATTTAGCATACCCTTTTGGTCAACCTCTTACATATTCCATATTTGGCATTGACCCTCTTTTCCATGTGAATTTTTAATTCACATTTATTCATCCAAGATTCCTCTCTTCACCATGTCAATTTTTAATTAACATTTATCCTTCCAAGACTCCTTATCCCCATGCAAGTTCTAGAACATTTGACTTGTCACATCACTCACATGTGCCAAATTTTTCTAGAACTTTTGACCTCTCACATCACCCACATGTGTCAAAATCCTACCTTTTTGGGAACCTTGTCCTATCCATTAGATTCTTCCAATCATGTTTATCATCCCAAGTACTTTCCTCTTCCCCATGGAGATTTTTGAGGAATTCTAAAATTCCTCAAGTGTAACTTTCATTCTCACTTGGGGACAAGAAGTTCATTTTTAAGGAAATCTTCTCATCTCCCAAGGTACTTTCCAAGTACTTTTCCTTCCTCCACATCACATGTCCTTCTTCCATTTCACTTACACCTCATCACATCCTTAGCCACTTCACCTTCCATATGTCAAGATGTGAGGGCTTGTGATTGCTCAACTCACCATAGCCCTTCATCTTGGCCATGGTGGCTAAATATTGACCATTGAATTCTCTGGAGAATTCAATTTCCTCTATAAATACCCCCTCTTCTAATGCATTTAGGGGAATTAGTCATTTTTCACCCTCATGCTATCTAATTGTCAAGTCATTTGCAAGCATTATCCTCCATTTTTCCAAGCCATTTCAAGCATTATCCACTAGCATTAGCATTTAGATTCAAGTGCATTTTCTATTGTAGCTTCACTATCTTGCATCCACCCCTTTATTTTATAGCCATCCAAGGAGCACACAAGTCCACAACATCAAGGGCCAACCAAGGAGTTGCACAAAAGGTATAATCACTGTTCTCCTGTATCATCTTTCTTTTGTGTTTTATTCCTTGACTAATCATTTGAAGTGATTCTTGTGTTTTCGTTTTTGCATTTTAGTTATTTTGCATACTTAGGTTAGAGTAAAACACTAGGCTCATGGTAAGTACACATCACTATTTGAAAATGGTGTTTACTTCTAAAAACTAGTTATCAAAGGAGATGGAAAAATAAATGCAATTTTATTCCATTTCCTTTTCTTTAAATGTATTTAGAATCTACAGAAAAATGTCACAAATCACTAGTTTGCATAATCTTTAAATTCCTCACAATTTAGCAACTATAGGTGTCTGATAGTGAATATTTAGTTCAAAATGTTCATTTCAATGTCAAGTTTGGCCAAAAAGTGTAACCCACTATTGTGGGATCACCCATCAAAGATTATATTCTGATAATATTTCTTAAGGTAGAACTAAAACCTCTCAACATAATATTCCAAAGGCTCATCCTCACATCCTAAAGATAATAACCCTCTTTCTATCTACATCTTTGTAGTAATCTTAATATTTTATTAGGAATTTTGTCTTCATAGTCTCCCAAATGGGAACAAAATTATTTCCCAACCCCATGAACCAACACAAAGAAGCATCCTTTAGCATGGCTGGGAATAATTTAAGTTGATGAGCATAGCTTTGACATAGCATATAAAACTCAAAAATAAAGGTTTTTGGATGCTCTGTAACTATGACATAAAAGATGAGCAATGTTGAAGGAGTTATATTTTTTAGTGCAACAACCCTTTCATAGTTGGCTATAGGGAATTCAAATGTCACATTCTCTCCTATGTTATCCATAGCTTCTTCATCCATGATATCAAAGTGTATTTTGTAAGCCTCCTCTATGTTGGTTGTGGGTACTAGAGTAAGTGATTCTTCTTCTTCAAGGATTCCCTCTATCTATTCACTTTTCCACCAATATATTATAATGCTTTGTGTGCCAAGGGGAGAAATATTCCTAGAGCATCTTGTTTAAACTACATGAAATGGTTGTGACTCTTTAGACCAATGGTTCATGCACATTTCTAGTGATTCATATTGTTGTTGATAGTTAAAATATTTTTTTATCTTAGTGCTAATTTTTTTTTATATACTATGAAAGCTTGAAAGGAATTGAAAAACACATAGAAGAATCTTGAACTTAGCATAATCCTCAATAATGGTGCCAAAAATGTGGAGCCTCTCTAATGTCTAATTAAATTGATCATATAGAGTACACACATGAATCAGAGGACCTGAGGATCCCTAACTAAATCGTATATCATTCATAAGAGGGTTGAATTTAATTATCAACCAAGGAGTTATTAAAATATACATAGTGTTGATGAAATATATGCATTCATAGATTCTAGACACATCCTACATCAATGGAGTATAGGAAAATACATGTGCAAATACATTAAAAGCCAAAAATTATAATAAACTACTAATTCATAAAATAGGGGAAAATAATATAAAAAACTACCTTTTGCTATGGGTACCTAATTATTAAGACTATAACTATTAACTATTAAAACCATAGTGTCCTAACCTAGATAATTCCTCCATAGTATGAAACCAAACATTGAGCTGCATAATTTAATTAATTAGTTACAACACATGAATTCATAAATATATAACTAAAAAATACCAATAGAATTCAACAATACATTATTTAATCTAAAAATAGAAACTGAAGTGGGTTAGCAGTACCTCAAGTGGCCCTTGCTTGAGTTTCTACTTCCACATAATTTGTCAAACATTCACTTAGCAAATCATGACATCAAACCAATTGTATTCATTACATTATAACATTGAACTATTACATGAAATATAATAGGAATTTGTTGAAGATATTTGTAATATACACACATTCTATTGTTGAAAATAACAAGTAACAATGGTAAAACAAATAACCAAGTAATTAGCTAGCTAAATAACTAGATCTCCTCCTTGATATAAGATCCTACTATATAGGGTATGTGATGTGTTTCATTATTCTTGGACTGAAAACAATCTTATGAAATAACTCTCAACTCTTCCTCAAAGATAAAAAGAGGAATAAGTTTGAAACAAAAAATAATAACTATATGAATTAGGGTTAGAAAAACAAAATTTGAATTTTATACCCAATATTTTAACAACTTGTAATAGAAATATATTCAAAGAACAATCCTATCATAAATCAATCCCACTATAACTAGAATTCTTCTTCTCCTAGCTATTATATTTGGCAAGTGAGAGTGATATGTGGTGACTCACGGTTGATCAATAAATGGTCACATTTGTTTTTTATTTGGTGGGAAAAATTTAGGGCTTATCAAGACCTAGATAAAGCACTAGAAATTTTCACCAAAAAAATCAGTATAGTTGATGTAATTATGAGAGTCAAAAGATGCAAATAACAATCAGAAATGATACCTAACTATTATAGAAACTATGATGGAAGTTTTTAGAGATCAAAGAGGTGTGTACCTTGCTACAAGAAGCCTATTTTTAGGGCACAAATGACTCATTCGCCTTTAGTGGAAAATGGGTCCTTGTTAGGATTTCTAAAACTAAGATCTAGGTTTTTTTTTTTTATGTTTGCAGTCTCATATTCCTGTTGATGGTGTTTTCTGCACAACAAAAACTCAGATGAAATATAATATCCTCTCTCTTGAAAGGTAAATCTCTATCAGCAAGCCTCAAGAGATAACCCCAAGGTCTCTAATGTCAGGTCTTGACAATGTAGCGAAAAAAATCAGAGATAAATGTGAATTGTTGGTTTTTCATAAAGGTCCTTACACACAAATGTTGGAGCTTCCTAAGTTCATCACATATGACAATACATTGATGCTTGAAAATCCTAAACTAACCTATATTTTAAAGAAATGAAAAAAGAGATACAAGTTCCATAGAAATCTAAATCTAACTTCTAGAATCAGCTATGAAAATAACAGAACATTCAAAGTGGAACAACCCATTCAAACCAGTTTCTGCTAAACCTAGATTAACCTGCAATGTCACAGAAATAGTGTTATCTCCTAAGGTATTAAGATTTTCATATTGTAAAGCCTTCACATATCAATCCACATATAGCATTAAAATGAAAACACTTCACAATTGAGCTAATCACGTTAGATATAGGCCCAGGCTAACTTTACACAATCACTCACACTCAACAAGTAGCCAAAAGTATGGACCAAGGGTTGCTCAAACACTTTAGATATTCAACCATAAACACAACTAAAACTTAAATATCTCTAAGATTATCTAAAGAGTAAGTTACTTAAAGAAAACTTT
The DNA here is from genome assembly GCA_007258455.2 of Sequoia sempervirens. Taxonomy (NCBI): domain Eukaryota; kingdom Viridiplantae; phylum Streptophyta; class Pinopsida; order Cupressales; family Cupressaceae; genus Sequoia; species Sequoia sempervirens. Next base: position 80,139 of record VDFB02355174.1, read on the forward strand.
TAAAATCTCAAATACAAGAATCACAAGAACCATGCACAAATGAATAACACAATGAAGAACACCCAATAATAATACCTTCTCTTGTATTTGCTTCACCAAAATTTACAACAATCCAATTTTTTCCAATATCTCAAGTATTACAGAGCTTTCTAATGCCTTAACTAAGATTCTAACACTTTCTCCAATTGTCTAAAAAAACTTAACAAATGAGCGAAAAACCCCTATTTATAACAATATACATTTAGGGTGGCCCAAATTAGGGTTTACAAGTTAGGTTGGCCAACAGGGTCGGCCAACAGGGTCAGCCAAAAGTTCCCTCCTAAATTTCAAGTTCAAATTTATATTAAAATAGTCAAGGTCAATCTCCCAAATTCAACTTTTAGCAATAAATGCCCACCAGGCATGAAATCCAAGATGTAGTTGTCATGTCCCATGAGAAAAATTGGCATTAAATGGTGCATTCTCCTAGGCATTCAAGCTGGGTCACCCTTTCCTCCTTCACCTACCTCATTCTTTCTAGAAATTTCTTTTATTTTTGCAAGGACTGGATCCAAGTCGGCTTGGGTAGGAGTAGCTATCACATTAATTCCTTCCCTGGCTAAATTTAACTCTCCTTCATACTTGACTAAGGTTTTCTCCCAATCAACATACAAACCTTGATACCTATCAAGACAAGAGATATAAATTGCAACATCCTCTAACTAATATGTTACTATTGGGCCCTCTACATTTGGAGAATATACCTCATGCCACCATTGTTGCAACTATCCCACATTCAGGTTCTTTTGCATAAATTTCTTCCTTCCTGTAACAGTTTCCAGAAAGGCATTACAACTTTCAAAGACTTCCTTCACCTTAACCTGGGCCATGGATAACTTCTAGGGTGCTTTCATTCTGAGTTCATTCTTAAAATTAAAATCCTCTATCCACTCCATGGAAATGTGTGTATCCTGCATGGTGATAAAACCTTCCTTAATTAGAGTCTCCACTAGAATTGCAAGAATTATCTCCAATTCTTTAACAATTGTATCATCGGGTGGTTGTTTGTAGTCATCAAGGAAATAAGTTGTCCTTGGAAAGGAAGGTTGACTTCTCATAAAATGATAGCACTTTTTTTTATCATCTCATCTCCTCTTTCATTGACACCCTATAGCCATTCTTGTGTATCCTTCACATAAGACTTTAGTCTCTCTATTTCTGAGACTGCGTCCTGTTGATAGTGTTTTCTGCACAACAACAACTCAGACAAAATATGATATTCTATCTCTCTTGAAAGGTAAATCCCTATCACTAAGCCTCAAGAGATAACCCCAAGGTCTCTAACATCAGGTCTTGACAATACATAAATAGCTCAGATAATATGTGAAAATGTTGGTAATCACAAGGGAACTTACAAAACAAATGCTAGAACTTTAGATTTATCAGATCTTGAAATTTGGTGATACTTTTGATCCTAAACCCTAACTGAAATTTGAAAGAAAATAACAAAAGATAAGGGTTTAAAGAGATTTTAAGACTAAACTAATTCCTAAGACAACCAATGTAAATGATTAAACACTCAAAGTGGACCAATCCTTCAAAACCAATTTCTGCTTAACCCAAATCAATCCTACAATTTCACAGAAATAGTGCAATCATCTAAGGAATTAAAGATTTTCAGATCATGAAGCATTCAACCAAATCAACTCTATTTTGTAATTTAAATAAATAAATACCCACAATTGAACTTAGCACACAACTTTAAGGCCCAGGCTAACTTTACACAACTTACAATCAACAAGCTGCTAAAAGTATGGACCAAGGATTGCTCAAACACTTCAAATATTAAACTATCAACACCATTGCATCATATCTAAATCTAAAATATAACATGTAACTAAGAATCTCAAAGAAGTCTTAAATATTTGGAATAACAAGAACCATGCATAGTGAAGCAACACAAGAAAGATCACCGAAGAACAATGTCTTTACTTATATTGAATCACCCAATTTTTCAACAATTCATGTATTCTCAATGCTACAACACTTGCTCTCAGAAAATGCTAACTCTTAACTCAACTACATTTCTAGTAACTATGTCTTAACTCGTTCTAACCATTACAAAGGAGGCTTGAGCCTCAATTTATAGAGAATTTTCACTAGGTCAACCCAATATTAGGGTTACATTCTTAGGTTGGCCCAACAAATTGTCCTAGAGAGTTTTTGAATAAAATAAAATTTGCATTTAATGTATGAAACTTCATCTAGGTCAGCCAAGACTCTTCCAAAATATTTCCTTAGTTGCAAAAAATTTGAGGTTTCCCTCCAGCTGTATTATCATATGACTGGCACAAAATGCTAGGTAGTTAGAAGCTAGCAATTTTCTCCCTCCTTGTCAGCTTCTAATTCATTGGATAATTCCTTGGCCTTCAATATTTATTTCATATCTTCTAGGTCTAGAACTGGAATAAATTTAATTCTAGTTTCATGATTTTTAAATTCCTCCAAATATTGGGGAATTACCTTATTCCATTCAATCTATAACTCATGATATTTGATCAGTTTTGAAATATAGATGGTTGCATCCTCCAGATTTAACTTTGTAATTGGAGCACTAGCAGGGGGAGCATAGATTTCATTCCACCAACTTTTGCAACCTCTTAATTTTCATATATTTTTGGCTAAACTTCCTCCTTCCAGTCATTCTCTCCAGGAAACTAATACAACTGTTGTATATTTCCTTCATTTTCCCTTCTAATTTCATTATTTTCTTCAACGCTTTTATGAGTTCCTTCCTATAATTCCAAACTTCAATACACTCCTTCACCTTTCCAACCTCATCACAGGAAAATATATCCAACTTGGCCAATTCATCCTTAGGTATCTATAGAATTTTCTTGAGCTCATCAGCAGTTAACTCATCAATCTTGTTACAATCTGCAGCAAATTGTGAAGTATGCTCAAGAAAATCAGAAGCATTGGTATAAATCTTGAGAATTTTTTCAATTGCTTCATCCCCTCTGCTACTAACATCTACAAGCCAATTATCAGTGTCGTGAACACAGGATTTTAATCTTTCAATTTCTGAAACTTCTTTCTTAGGTAGAAATCCCTCCGAAATAGTTCCTTCACTCCCAACAATTTGCAGAGGCTTCATCAAATGCTATACATATTTATAGACATCATTTAATTGCTTTTGTAAGTTTTCTTTCTCCTCAGTTTCTCTATCTAATCTTCTCAAAATGGCCTAAGAGGATTCTTGGAATTCTTCTTTCTCTTGTTCCTTAGTAGTTGGCCCTAATTTAATAGTTTTCACTTTATAATTAGAGGGCCTGACCTCATCTTTAAACTTGTCACTTGCAGGCATTGCCACATGTATAACCCTATTATTGAATTCATCTCTTGACATCTCTAAGATTGTCCTTGCTCTATTTCTTTGCTTTGGCTGTTGCCATTGTTCAATCAACTTGTCCTAGCTTGGGGCTCCTTCCTATACAATTATTGGTTTCTTGTTGATCCTTTTCTCCAACCATTCAGGAGTTGTAGATCATTCATTTTTCACTTCCTTATTAGGACTATCAATCACATTTACTTCAACATTTTTCTCTATTTCTGGTTGTTTTTCAGGCTCATCCTCGTCCTGATGAGGACTATCAACAACTTCTTCTCTATTTTCTCCTTCCTCAAGGTGATCCTCTATCTCATCAATGATTACTCTCTCTGGAGACTTAGATGCTTTCACCCAGACAACTTAGACTCTATGTTCTTACTTTCTGCTTCAGAGATGGATTGTTTCATTTCTTGTACAAATTTCCTCCATTCTAAGCTTTCAAGAGTGGAAATGTCATCATCTTCTTCATTTGGATGTTCAGGATCATTGGATATGTTCCCTTCTTCATGAATTGCCTCATCAGAATATTGCACATTTTGATGAGGAGAAGGAATGGGAGAATTATTTCCTATAGCTTCTCTCTTCTCCATACCATTGCTAGGTGCCTCATCATCTTGCACCTCTTTCTCTATATCTAACACCTCTTCTACGAGTGAGACCTTATGCTTTGGGGAGTTTCTTCTGACATATACTTGAGGTTTTTCCCCCAAACTTTCCAAATCAACAACCTTCATTACAAAAGGAGCATTTGTAGTAGCATCTCCTTTCCTTGCCTTGGCAACTTTCTTCCTTTCTATAATTATTCTTCTTTTCCTCTCTGGTTGTGAAGTTTCACCTTCTTCTACGTTAGTTCTAACTTGAGGAGCCTTCTTAATTTTAAGAGATAGTTTCTCTCCTTGATTTACTTGTGCTTGACTCCTAGTTCTCCTCTTAATAAACACTGGTTTATCTCCTTCATGAACATCCTCCTCATGAGGCTCAATAGTTTCATCACCCTTATTAGCTTTAGTTTCTTCTTTATATTGAGACACAAAGTCCCCCATCAAGTCATAGGTGAACTTGGTTCCCTCTGCTTCCAGTTCTAATACTTTGTGCTTTATCCACAGTCTAGAATACTTCTTTATTGGCTTAGTAATTTGGTCTAGACATGTTACCTCTTCCTCTGACCAATTGATTGGAGGCAATGGTTTGCTTCTGTGAGGCTCATAGTCATGATGTTGAACTAAATTTACCTCATCATCTTGTACCTGGTCAGAAACTTGTGCCACTTTGTATAGTCTTATCAATTTGAGGGAAAGTCTAGAAAATATTTACCTAAGAACATTAAATTCATCTCTACAATTAGCCCAATAGTCATCAATGTGATCCTTATGCCTGAATGTTCTGTTAGCTTTTATCATGGCCTTGCCATAAGGATCAAATTTTTTTATGTTGGTATGTGAATACAACTCAAACTGCTCCATATCCTTCTCAGAATGTTGAGCACTTTGAATAGAAGGGTAGGCTTCCAAAGTTCCCATCTTCAATGGTAATTTTGATCCCAATCCTTTCTTCTTTATCTCCTATTGTAGGATTTCTTCGAAGCCTACCATTTTTCTTATTAATTCTAGCATCAGAAGTTTTTTGGTAGGATATCAGGGTAATCTAAGAGGAACAACCAGAGACCCTCATACCCGGATGTTTGTGAACTTTTCAAACCATATGAACCACTGAACATATTGCTTAATCAGATCCATAGCATGAACAAGGACCCTAACATGAAGAGTATCCTGCAACAGTCTAGGAATATACATAAAAAAGGCATCATTAGCTCTTCAGTAGTTGGATGTTTTGTGTTGTAAATATGGGTACTCATCCCATATTTTGTCTTTCCCTATGGTTCCCTTGTAGTTGATACCCTTTTACTTGGTCTTGTGTGCCAACATGTAAACAATTTAAGAGGTCATAGTGAACCTGTTGGCTTCTTGCACAATTCTCAATTGGGCATCCAGATTGTTACTTATGATTCTTGCCCAATGATAATGCTTATTTGCCACAATCTGCGTAATGGAATGGAACTTCCAAGTTTGAAAGATGGGAGCTTCTTCCACTCCCATGACTCTACCTAAGAGAGTTATGATGTCATGGTAATCTAGCTTGAAATCACTTTTGTGCAGTTGTTTTGGCGGCATTGAGTAGTGTGTCTTAGGTTTCAATATCCATGCATTGTTCCTGATTTCCAAAGCTCTGTTGGGGTCTTCTTCATAGAACTTGATTGATTCCCCAATGTTGATTTCCTCAATGAGCTTGTGATGTGTGGAAATGTTGAAGACTTCTGCAATAGACTCCTTAGTTAAATTTTCCATTACTCTACCTTGTGGCCAATTATGATTCTTGTCTTGGATCATAGTGCTTTGCACATTCCAAGACCAACTCAGGACACGGTTGTGTTGGAGAGAATCTTGTTGCTTGTGTCAATCCAGTGTGAGTAATGATCTATGCCAATGGAGTTGGATCATTTCCAAACATCCTCTACAAAAATTCATCGTAATCCACATGACCTATTGTGCAGTTTTCGCACACACGCCCCACTTAAAGCAGGGACCCTCTTTCGCTTTGGTTTTGGTGTCTTGGCCCTTTGGTTTTGAGAATTTATCTTGCTATGGCATGTGCTTAAATGTTTATTTTGATTGCCTAACTGATTCCCCTAAGTTATTCATTGAAAATCTTAAGTTCTGGGTGAATTTCAGGTTTTTACCCTAGTTCAGGATTTTCCGCCTCAGCCGGATTTTCCTGGATCCTGCTTGAACTCCGGCTAAGTGTCGTGGTTCAAAGATTTTTCATTCTTTATGGAATTCCGTGTGGGCTGGATTTTTCTAAATTTCATCCTGTCGTCAGGTTCCCGAATTTTCTTGGCTATCTTGTCAGCGACATTAATGTCATTTGTACGATTGGCGAGGGATGTATTTTACCAATCTCTAAAGACTTTTGTGCCATTATGCTTTATTGTTTGTCATTGATTGAGCTGAGGAGTACATTCTTGGAAGTATTCAATTTGATTTAGGGTGTTGAGTTTGTGAATTGTTCGATTTAAGTGGCGATTTTCTGAGGATTTATGTTGTTGTCTTTGTTGGACGTCGTTGAAATAGCATTTGTTATTTCTAAGATCTATTTTTGCTTCATCAATGGTATGTATATGATTGCCCTACTTTTGATTGATGAAGGTTAGCATTTCTTTGGCATTTTGGGTTTATTCGGGGTTCAAATTTCTGCATGTTTGAGAGTTTGATGCTAGGGTTGCATGATATTGTTTAATTTTTGGTTTCCAAAGCAACTTTCAAGTTCATTCTTTCTTTTGCATCATGAGATAACTTGCTTGAGAGCCGTGAGTAACCCCTAGTGAAGACTTAGCGGTTGAAATGATTGAATCATGAGCTTGCATGTGCGTTAATGGTGGATTTGTAGGGTTTGACTTAGGGCATCACCATTTAACTTTAGTTTGCTTTCGAATTGGCCTAGAATTCTAAGAAAATCTATAGAGGGCCCATATCAAACTTGTCTCAGGCCTAGATTCTTGAAATTTATGATTGATCCATTAGTCTGAGCGAAATCGTGATTGAATGCTAGAGTTCAATTTTTTCACTCATCTCGGGATTGTTCGTCTCTGGTGAATTACCCCGATTGTCCTTGTCTTTGTTGTTTTCCCGGAATCCGCTATTCTCCGGAGATTCAACTTCTTCATGGATTTCTATTGGCTCTGGATTTTCCCAAAATCCTTTGTTCCCCGGTTTTCCCAAAATTTTCCAAGTGTCTCCTCCTTCGCGGAAATTCGTTTCTTGCGGATTTTCCCAGAATTTGATGAAATATGAAGGAATATGAAATAGCATGATGTATTAATAGGCGATGGTGCATTTTATGATTAATTTATGCTATTTTTAGATCTCACATGTTGTTTATTGATTGATAATGATCGGATTGAATTGCTAATAGGTGTTTTCATGTTTATTCCGCTGGAGTCTGTCTGGCCCAGAATTCTTTGAAATTCCTCCCTGGCTTGGATTTCGCGGATGGTCTTGAAACTAGAAGATTAACATGATCATTCTATATGAGGTTTAATAAGATTTAATGATGATTTTGATTGATTAACCTTTGTTGGTGTGATCTTTATTATGTTTCCTTTTTTCAGTGCAGGCTGAATCTAGCAAGATAACAGCTGGAAAGGCTAAGGGTGACATGGAGAGATCTTCACTATCTGAAGTGGAAATAATTAAGATGGATGTCAAGAGTAATATTACCTCTATCTAGTCAGAGGTGATGGATACGAACGTTGGACTATGGGATTATGAAGAGTTTAAAGGTAGAATGGCAACACAAGATCTTCCTTTGGTGGCTAAGAGAATATTAGAATCAAGATTAGCACATGTAGTTGGTTTCCCTTCCACAATGCAGTGTTATGAGTTACTCCTTGAGTGTGCCAGGCACTATGACAGTGATACACAAAGAATTATTGGTCCTCAGGGGAGGATTGTGGAAAACTTGAATCCTATCTCCATAGCTCAGACTTTTGATATGCCAGATAGATCTCATGTGGTGGCATTCAACATGGAAACAGCTAAGGAGTATTATGAATAAGAGACTGTCAAATCTCAGCAGCTCATCAATTCCTAGCTGGAGAAGCCCAAGTCTCATTATTCCAAACTGCCTAAGTAGTTATTCAGAGCAAAGTTCAAAAAGGAGTATTATGATGCCATCACTCTTCTTAGCAGGGTGGTTGGATTAAAGAATGCTGGTGTGTTTGAGAATTGGATGTACCATGTTATTGTGAGGATGGAACAGGAAAAGATTGACTATCATTGGGCAGGTGTCATAAGTAGAGTGATTCATGAGAAATTGTCCAATGTGTTGTAGACCAAGACCTTCACAATGACCTCATATTTAGTCTATGCACTTGCAAGATTTCATCCATACAAGGGATTAAGTACTAGGAGCACCTTTGGATAGGATGTTATTTATGAGGTTTACCCTCAATTGCACTTGGGAAGCTCAAGCTACATGAGGGTGAATGATGCATTCACCATGCATATTACCAGATTGCTTTAGGGAGCAGAACACATGAGAATTTCTAATCAAGCCAAGGAGTTAATTAAGAAATATGGTGCTTGGTTCATTCAGTTCCCAACCTTCTCATACATCTGGGTTGATGGTTGTCAAAGGACTCCATACAGATTTCCAAGGTATCCCACTGATCACATCTTACTTCTAGAAGTCACTAGACAAATATGTGATTTTGATGTTATTGTCAAAAGGGACAATCATAAGACTGGTTTTGGTGGAGACTTTCCTTTGAGGATAGTTAATGGAGAGTCATGTCCTTCCATTATTTTAGCCCAGCCTTCAGAGGAGGAGATGAGTGCTCTTGGTTTGTCCTTTCATTCCAAGAGGTCTCGATTTGATATAACTGGTGAAGCACAAAAGAAGGCCAATACAAAATATAGCCATAAATTTGAGTTGGAAGACTATTGGGCCAACTACAGTGATGAATATGAGGTAAGGAAGAAGAAGTTTTCCTAGCTTCTAGTTGAATCAGTCTGATTATATAATGTGAAGGCAGTTCTTGATCAACTCTAGGATGATGAGGATTTGATTCAGGGCCATGCTTATGAAGCGGTGAAGGACAGGCCAATTGGTGAGGTGGATTGGCTGGAAGAAGAAAAGACATAATTAAAACAGTTAATGGATCCGGTCTGTAACGCCCCGACTTAGTTACAATAAAACAAAGAGCAAGTACAAAGTTAACAGAATATTTTTTTTTTAAATGTCTTTACATATGTTATAAAGTATCTAAGACGTTGTTACATAAATTTAATAAGTAAACTAATCACATTGATCATCAATCAAAAGTACAAATTTGATTTCATGTAAGATCCAGTTTATAAAATTTAAATACAATTAAAATATCCCAAATGTCAATTTTACATAAAGCGAGATTTCAAGGAATCTCCATACATCAAAGGTTGTACAATCTGTACACTCTTTCTCAAGAGGTAAATTTACAAAACTTTAAGTGTTCAAAAGGGATCTGGTACATAATCCACGAACAAGCTCTGCATCCTCAGTCACGAACATAGTAGTAACTGGAAACTGCTGCAAGCTTAGGATCATCTGCATGAAAGATCAAATAAAGGTGTAGCACGGTTACCTCCCGACCACGTGGAACCCAAAGGTCCACTCCCTCCGTGCTAGGAGATACTGACAGGTCCACAAACAAAGCAAACAGAACATCACTATACGGGGTTTACAATTCACTATACGACATAACGTTTACAATCAAAATGAATGAAATCACAGTATCAAGTCACATTAAATCGAAATCTCAACAAAAGAAACACCATCATGAAATAGACTAAGAGAGTGTCATCGCATTGTCAGGATAGGTTACCCTGGCGAATCTTCCTAGACTACCGGCTCTCACCAAGAGTTACCCTGGCAGTCTCTACCGATTCCCGGCCCCTATGCAGACAAATGCGGCGTCGTTACATCTTTCAAGAGGACAAGATGGCGACTTGCCATTCCAGGCCTTCTCAGCCTTTTCTCAACCTTAACGAGCATTAAGAAGTAGGCGAGGCATATCATTATCTGTTTTAGTGTTTAGAACTACCCAACCCCTAAAATATTAGTTAGGTTATCACTTAATTAACTCACCTACGTTAGGTTACCCAGACAATCACTTCCGGATTTCGGCCCCTAACGCAAGCCACTCTCACTATAGCATGACTCAACATACAATCAAACTAGGGGATGCTATCAAGCATAAAATTCACAACCTCAAAGGTTTACATCTTCCAGTACGAACAGTTCATAGTCTCAAAGAAGTCTCTTAGGTCAACATAAAAATATAAAAGCTATACCCCCAAGAAAGCAAACACGATAAACAAAACAACAAGATAAAAGTGTAATAAACTTGTCGATTTGATATTCACTTTTCTAGTCTCGGTGTAGAGAAAAATAAAACACATCTCTAAATCACTATGTAAATACACTCATTTATTGCTATAACACAATTCCGCAATTCATATTTTCAATCTTCATAAATTGGAAAATTTAAAATCTTATCAACACAATTTTACTTCTTAAGCTTCTAATAAAATGAAGATATCATCATTTACATAATATTACATATACATCTAATAATTTTCAATTAACTCAAGGTATTGGAAATTCTTAATAAATAAACTATAATTACTAATGTAACACTGACAATTTTAGAAAACACATTAAATATAATTGTAGTTTAATGATAATATAAATTTTTACTTCATTAGTTTGGATAAAATAGAAATAAACGTTTTAATGAGTAAATACAACTACAATTACCTTGAAAATATAATAAAATAAAATAAAATAAACATTATCACATATAAAACAACTATACTTAACTGCACCTAACTATACTGGTGTATAATTAATAACTAAAATTTAAATTGATTAAAAATCAAGATTTTCTAATTAAGGAAATAGCCAGATTTATGCATGCATGGCAAGTTGGACTAAAGACAAGTCTAAGCTCATAAGTAAATATCACAGCTAAGCGTAACCACTGAAACTTCTTGCATACCATGCATAAGATAATTGCTGGTAAGAATCTATCTGATTTATACATGCAAGAGTAAGTTACTATTTGGTTAAGTGATAGTCTTCGAAATAAGGAAAAATCATAACTTTCGAAGGATAGCTATGACGACTTGCACCATGCATACCACGCATGAGATAATATTTAATGATTTCAAGTTCCTGCGCTAAAACAATTTTTACATCTATGCCTATACAGTAATCATTTTAAGATTTACATTTAAACCAAACATTTGATTTTTTATTTTTTTTATGTGCAAGGAAAATCAACTATAATATAACTGGACAACGCTTAAGGATCGGACATTCCTTTGATATAAACCAGCGTTGAAGACTCAGGAGAATCAATTTATAAGGGAAGAAAAAAAAATATAACAGGAAGAAGAAGTAAACTGGTATGCAGAAGGTTAAATCTGGACGCAGGAATTACTTGTATAAGAAAAATCTAATACAAAACGGATGATACTGGATGGAGATCAATTTAAATTCGTACAGGAAATTTTGCATGAACAAAACTTTTAAATACATGCAAAATACAGCAAGAATAATAAAAAAAAACGCGGATCAGTCATGACCATGCGCATGGAGTATAAGCTGTTTATCTATTTAAAAGTGACAGGTGAAGGCAGACTATTTTACACAGTTTATTTTCTTTAGTATCGAAGAGTTTTCATACAAGATATACAGCCGGCGCGAATTTTCTGAAGGATACATCTACTATGGCAAGTTATGGAAATAAAAGAGTCTTCCAAACCCCTATAAGCAATTCGTTTTCCCTGCTAACTGTGCTGTTGATGGGAGTATAACGTGGTATATGCTGAAGATTATAGGCTACAGGATATACATAAGGTTTTCAATACAAACTTTTATTGAACTGTGTTATAAAAACAAGATATTCGTAATTAATCTACAGGAAGATTAACAAACGCCTCCCAGGTTATATGGATACTTCTAACGCCACCTACAGAGTTAGGGATATAGAAGGAAAAACAAAACTATAAGGCTGGAGGACTGAATTAGAAATGACAGAAAAATTCAAATAAGAAAACATGAAAAAGTGCCAGAACTTTCAATTTTCCAGGAAATCAATCTTTCATCTAATCTAAATCACAATAGGGATCGATTAAAAGAAAGATAAATACATATTATAATTCCATAATGAAACAATCTGACTTCTTTCTTTCTTTTAAATAATATAATGAAAGCTCTTGCTGCAATAATAAGTTTTGCTATATCTTTGTTTTGCTATGATTCTCTCCATTCTTAAGTATTCATTCTAATCATTTCAACATTGCATGTGCAGGTTTAATGAAGGATTTCTTTCTCAACAACAAGATTCAACATCATATTTTCATATCTAAGCACAAGAAATAAAATTACAGAAGAAAACCTGTTCTGAAGTTTGATAATTGGCTGAAAGAGATTTTTGGAACTTCAATCAACGAAATCAATTCTCCAGACTTCAATGAAGAATTGCAAATCAACCCAGCTTCAAAATTATACTTCAATACAAAATCCTTAAGAAAATTCTTCTCAAACAATTACTGTGCTGAAATTTGCTAAAAAGCTGATACCGTAAAATTCTTCCCGTGAAAATGTGAGCACAATCTTTTTCCCAAAATCTCAATAAAAATCAATTCATGCAATTCCACTTTCAAAACACAAAAACTTAACTGGCAATTCAATTTTGCATTGAAAATAACACATTCAGTTCAACTAATTCTTCAAAAATATCATAACAGACCTTTAACTGATAATCAAAGATTCTTATCTCTTCGAAAATATCTTGTTTTAAAAATATCTTTTTCACACAATTCAATTTGCTCAATTAAATCAACAATAATATTATTTTAATTAACACATTGCAAAGAATTAACTTTCACTGATAAATTCAACAGCATATTTAATTTAACTTAATAAATTAAATCACATACGTTGCATAAACATAAATAAACATTTAATAAAATCGATATTAAATACGCAAACACAAAACAATATACATTTAAACATGACAAGACAAATTGGGCTTCACAGGGAAACACAGAGATACTCGTTCGAAAATGAACGATGGTTAAAACGGACCTGTCAATACCTCCGACAACATATTAATAATGGATTAGGGTACACTCAGACCTGACAAGCAGGTGGAGCTGTTACCCGGTACCTGTGTCTGCAGGAAAAACATCAAAGTTAACACATGTATATATATATAATCTCATGTTAGAAAACACGCCGTGAATAAGAATTGCAGCGTAGCAGGGTACTCACGAAGGAGTAATGCTACACTGTCTTATCCATCGACACAAACAAGCAAAATCAATCATAACAATATGATAACATAAGCAATAATCATAACCAATAAGTTATAACATGAATATAACTATCACAGTATCATCGAACCAACATAATCAAATAACCAGGATGTCAAAGTATCATCCGCAAAATTCAAACAGCATAGAATCTAGAATCTCCTCTGAACAGAAACAACATAGTAAGAAAGTAATCTAACAAACAGAATCAAATCTAACAATATGTCTGAACTGGAGGGACACTACACGGTCACCAAGTTTACTAAAATGTGGCTAAATCATAAAATGTGGGAGTTGGAAAATGAAGGTGTATAGTGCACCTATGATATGATGGGGGATTTGGATCCTCATTCCACTTCTGGGGAATCGACTAAGCAGGATCCTAAAGGTAAAGGTAAGATGGATTCTCCTTTTAAGATCAAGATAAAAGGTGTTCAAGGGAAGGAAGCCCAAGAAACGGAAAAATAGAGAAATCCAATTGCTAAGAAAAGGGGGCATACTTCAAGGACTAAGAAGTCTGAAAAGAAAGAAACTGAAAATCAGAGTCCTGAAGTTGATGTTCTTGTGCCTAAAAGAAGGAGAATTGTGAAATTATCACAAAAGGCAGGTTCCAATGGTGAAGATGAAGTGGGTCCACCTGTGGTAAATGTAGAGAGTTCAAGAGAAAATACACAAGTATATACAAGGAAGTCTAGGACTCCTCCCAAGGATAGTGTGCCCAAAGAAGATCCTCCTCCAGTTACTTCTCATGAGGAGCAGCATGATGATGTTCTTTCTTCCCATGAAGCTCAAAGAAAACCAAGTGAATCTGAGAAAGCTGAAGATCATCCAAACATTGAAGGGGAAGAATTTCATGAGGGTGAGCTTTATAATGTAGAGGCAGAAGTAGACAAGGTGATTCAATCTCCCTTGGTCACATATGGGGATTCACCTGTTAGAACTGAAGGGGTCAAATCCCCTTAAAGAGAGGAAGTTTCAGAAAAGGTTCCATCACCTGTATATAAAGAGGAAAACACTAAAGAAAAGGAGAGTAAGGTAGATGAGACTCCTAAGAAGCAGAGTTTGGATAAAGAAGCACCTAAGGATCAACAAGAGGAAGAAATAGGATAGAGTAAAGTGCAATTGGAGTCCACTATCCCAGATTGGTTGGACAAGGAAATAAAGAGAAAGCAGGTTGTTGTGGAGGATACTCCACCTAACTATGATGAGTTGCTGACTAAGATTGGAAAGGATAAAGGAAAGAAGAAGGCCAGGGTCATTTCCAAGACCGAAAGAGATGAGGCAAGCAATAGGGTGGTCCACATTGCAACTCCTGCTCTAGATAAGAATAGGGATGAGGTAACCGCAAAAGATTATAACCTGTAGACTATTAATTTAGGGCCTACTTCCATTGAGAAGGACATTAAAGATTATCAGGGTTCTAGTGCAGTTATCCTAGGGAGATTAAGGAAAGAAATTCAAACTAAGCAGGAGTTGAAGAAAGAAAATGAAGAAATCGGGAAATTCTTGGAGGATCTGATGAAACCCTTGCAATACATTAATCCCTCGTCCTCTGTTGCAAAAACCTTTACCTTAGGAAACTATCACCGAACTTGAAAGAATGAAGGCTTCCACTCTTGCTACTGCAAATTGGTTGCAAGGGGTGCAAACTAAAGGAAATGATGCTATCAGGGACATTTTGTCATATGGGAAAGATGCTATGAGGGCAATTGATTGGTTGAAGGAAGTATTGGCTCAAGATAAGGAAGATACTGACCTCCTGCTGCAGAAAACTAAAACCATCATGGAGCACACCAAGGACAGGATTATAAGTGATGGAATTCTCCCTTCCTCCAGAGCTGTTGAACCATGGGAGTGGTTTGAGGCGTTCCAAATCAGGAAAAAGGTTTTGAAAAATATCTACAAGGAAAGGAGGAAAATTGATGATACCCTAACTGGTGTCTATAATGGCTGCATTGCTTTCTTTGAGATAATGATAGGGAGAAGGAAGATTGCACCTAAATATTTGAGTTTAGAGCAGTTGAGAAAGTGGTGGCAAGATGTTTATGCTCCAGTTAGTGATGATTCTGTTACTGAACACCAGTTAGATGATGCAGCCACCTACATTGTTGTCATTGATAAATACCTAACATATAAGGTTGAGTGGGATAAATCGGTGAAACAATCAAGGGAGGATATTACATCAATTGAGAGTCGACTTAAAGTTTTTCCTTTACCACCTGTGGCTGACTTGGATAGGGTGCTTTTGAAGGTGCATGAAATGTTGGATTGAAATAAAGACAAAGGGAAAGATAGTTAATGATGGGATACATCGAGATTTGTGCTTCCCTATTATTTTGGCATGCATTGGTCTGAGCTGCATTGGAGATCCCAGGCCGACCTAGATGAAGTTCATGCATTTAATGCTTATTTTATTTTATTTTGAATTTCTCTAGACCGACATGTTTTGGGATTTTCTATAAATATGGCATTTTTCCTCATTTGTAAGGGTTAAGTAGAGACATAGGCGAATAGAGAGATAGTTAGTGTAGAAGCAAATTAAGTAGAGCAAGAGTTAGCAAGTAGTTGCTCTCAAGAAAATATTGTAACAAAAAGCTAGAATTGTTGCTATAGTGGATAATTTGATGCAAGTAATGACATTTTGATTTGGTGTCATACTTGTGTTCTTCTTATCTTGCATGGTTCTTGATATTCTATCTTTAGAATTACTTTGAGGGAATTTTATATTTAGATATTTAGAATTAGATTTGATTCAATGATATTTATGGTTTGACATTTGAACTATTGCAGCAATCCTTGGTCCATACTTTTCACAACCAACTAATTGTTAGTTGCTTTGCAAAGTTAGCCTGGACTTTATATTCATTGTGCTTAGTTCAATTGTGAGGGTTTATTCATTTCAATTGCAATAGGGTTTTTTGAATGAATGTTCATGATCTGAAAATATTAACACCTTAGAAGATTGCACTGTTTCTATAAGATTGCAGATCCATCTGGGTCAAGTAGAAATTAGTTTTGAGGGATTGGTCCATTTCGAGTGTTTGTCATTTGCATTGTTAATCTTAGATTTAGTGTTAAATTTAGAAATCTCTTTGAGACCCTTATCTTTTGTTATTTCTTTTATCATTCGGGTTAAATTTAGGATTGAAGTATCATTATATTGCTAGATCTGACAATTTTAGATTCAGTGTTTTGCTTGTAGTAAGGTCCCATTGTGATTACCAACATTTTTACATTTATCACTAAGTTGTTTATGCATTGTCAAGACCTAACATTAGAGACCTTGGGGTTATCTGAGGCTTGCTGATAGAGATTTACCTTTCAAGAGAGATAGGATATTATATTCTATCTGAGTTGCTGCTATACAGAAAACATCATCAACATGACCCATGTTTGTATCTGCTATCTTGGACTATGTAGAAGCAATCTTGGTCTTTGGACAAATGCCCTTGAAGTCATACTTCATCCTTTCCTATCTTCTCCTAACTTCTTCTTGCACTAGAGCAGCCTTTGTCTTGGTGGTCTTATTAGGGCTCAACTCAGCTTGCATCTGTTAGAGAAAGGACCATAATCACCAAAATTGAAAACAACAATATAACATATTATATCCATTTCATGAAGCACCAATATGAGATGATAATTCCATTAACTTAAGCTAATAACAATTCAAAATTCCAATGGCAATATAATGCAGGAAACTCACATCATCAAATTCCACAATGATACATAAGTAAATCATACTCAATTAAATTTATATCCATTAATAAATGCCAGGAAATCATCGTATACAACTCATTTATGAATGATACTTGAAATCCACAACAAATGGAGAAAGGAAAGATAATCCAACCAAGCTTGGATTTTCTGACCAGACGAAGGTTCGACTGATCTAAGCAAGCTTGAATTTTTTGAATATATCCAATCAACCACATTTTCATTGATATCAAGTGGAATATATGATGGATGATGTTCATCGACCCAAATAATCATACTCAAGCTTTGATCACTATGAGGTCACTTCACAAATTACTCCCATCCAAAGCTCAAGCAATTTCATGCATTGGAAGTTCAGTCATTCATAGGGCTTGGGTATTTCTAGGGACCTCAAATTACCCAA
Organism: Sequoia sempervirens; assembly: GCA_007258455.2. NCBI lineage: Eukaryota > Viridiplantae > Streptophyta > Pinopsida > Cupressales > Cupressaceae > Sequoia > Sequoia sempervirens. The sequence goes on from VDFB02355174.1 coordinate 97,543, forward strand.
GTGAACTATCATTCGGGTAATCTAATCCCCCTTAGAATCATCGAAGGAACAATAAGGTTAAATTTGTTTAAGTGTTCATTATCCGAGCTGAGGTCTTAAGTTGGTCATGGGATTTGGGTAATCTGAGGAGGCTCAGATTCTCTAGGCAGATTAGAGCTCAGAAAATTTGAGCTACCTCAACATTTTCAGGCTAAGCTCAAGTTTACGATTTTTGCTAAGTGTTGGATTATGATTTCTTTGAATCAACGGATAATGAACCTTTAATCCTCCCAAGACTAAATCATCAAAATTTTATAGTGGATTTCAATTAGATAATTCATTTCACAATTTCATACATCAATTGTTCTTATCAAATTTGCAAGCATTACATTAGGGTTTCACAACTAGGGTTTTGATCTAACTTTCAAAGCACGAGAACACTCCAAAATAAAAATATCAATCATGGGAAATGAATGCAATGAGTGGGTTTTAAAAGTATTCAACAAATTTAATTCATTATGCACGTTAAAATCAAAGCCCAATTTCAACCCCTTTCAGAATAAACTCTTTTGAAGAACTGTAAACCTTAGATGACTGGCTAAAATCCAATCCCAGACTCAACAAGAGGCCTTTTCACATGAAGATTCATCAATAAATCTCAAACAACACAAAATCACATGAAGAGAATAAAAATCATACCTTGGAATGGTGGGAATTAGGGGAAAACTCAATGACAATCCAACAATGAAGGACCAGAACCTTACAATAATCACCAGAGAAAATAATCCCAATGCTAAATCTTGGATCAAATGCAAGATGGTGGAAACTCTTCCCAACTTCAAGCTCTCAAGAATATGATATGACCAAATGAGCTCTTTTTTCTTAATTTATTCCCAAATTGGTCCTTTAAACTCATTAACACAAGCAATAAATGCTCGTACGTGCATCTACAAGAACTCAGAAATAAGACATGTGCTCAGACTCAGGTAATCCGAGGTAGCTTGGATTATCCAGCTGGATTAAATTTTGGGTAATTTGAGGTACCTCAAAATTATTGAACTTCCTTCACACTTAGCCAATTTTTCTCTAATTTCACTTTCCCGAGCTAGGGTCAATCTCAAAGAGCTAGACAAACACGTGAAGTTGCAAAATGACATCTCAAATGTAGATTTAATGCTAAGAACATGGTGAAACATGACGAAGACTGAGAGACTTATCCCTTAAGGGGATGAAGTTAGGACCCTACGAAAACAAAGAAACAAACAAAGTAAGAAAAGAGGGTCCCTAATTTTAGCAGGGCGTGTGTGCAAAAATTGCACAACAAATGGTGACTCCTATTAGGGAAATGCTCCAGAGCATTTCGATGATAAACTAGAATCAAGAACCTAGAATCTTTGGTTTCAATCCTCACCTTGGGTCAACCACAAAAAGGAGTTTCAAAGTCGATGAATAAGCAAGCCCTTTCTGTGTCGGGGTCAAAGTGTGTGCAAATGTATTTATTTCCCTCCCTCAATTATTGTAGGAACCAAACTTAGTCTAATCAAGCTATGTAAAGATTCTAACTCCGAAAGCATCTTGGATAGAGCCTCACTACCAGTTAGGTTTCCATAGCCCTAACGAGGTTATCATTGTGGTCCTCTCAAGCATAGCTCTACTACTAGTCGGGATCCATACTTATGATTTGCTTTATAAAATTATTTGCACATCTTTTTGCAGTAGCTTTTCTTTTTCAGTTTTTCTCTTCCATGGAAGGTTTTTTGGTTTGCATGTATGATCTTAGTTTCTAACATGGTATCAGAGCCTTGATTTGCAGCCCCTTCTCAGATTTTTGAGAAAATCACTGCAGAGTTAGTTCAGGATTCCTTGAGGGTTTCATACCTTGAGATTGTCTCTCTATTTGGGTGCTCTTGCATGGTTACTTTTGATGCATGTTGGAGGAAATATGAGCTCATATTTGAGTTTAGGGTTGTCAAAAAAGTCAAGATCGACTTTTGTTTCACCTAAATCTGACATTTTATGCCAAAGTTATGAGGGTTTGAAGATTTTTCAGATCTGGGAGTTGCGAAGCTTCTGGTGCATTTTTCAGGCAGATCAAATCTCACCATCAGATCTAGAGCATCTGAGAGATGAAAAATGACATATAACTCGCCTATATTTGGTGTCAGCTTTTCGTGAGGCAATTTTTTTTTTACCCAGCAGGTTGTACGACCCGCCAGGTATAGGGTACAATTTGCAGAATTAAAAAAAAAATTGCATGCATATATTATTTCATTAGCTTTATTCATATTTTATTTGGGATTTTTATATATTTATGGTGGCTTTTTTAAAAAAATTGAGGGGGTTTGATTTTTCTGTGGAGGACATTTGTGACAAGGATCGTATTGATCCTGTCAGCTCCCTTTCCCAGCCACCACTTCCCACCACCGACCAATCCACTGGGCTCTCCACCAACCGGTAGTTGTTCCACCATCAGCCTTCTTTACTCTTGCCGACAGCTACTTTAAACCCCCGCGCCCCGATCACATTGAGTCTGTGGGCTCATGCACTAGGGGCTCCACTTGCCAGTGACAACACCTCTACTACTGCCACCTCAGCTCTACTCACCCACCGCCTACCTGGCAGTAGCATTTTATTTTTCTTTTTTCTACCCCCTGGTCATATGGCAGACTAGGGGCTAGAGCAAAAGGAGCCAAAAAATTTCCCCCATTTAGCCTTTGAATACCCTGATTTGCCCCCAAATAGCCCTTTTTTCATTTTATCATAGCTTTTGATCCCGGAGGCGAATTTTTTGAAACAAGATATTGTCAAAAAGCTGGCGAGCCCAATTTTCTGATGGTGTAATTTTGTTTTAGATATTTTTTTTTGATGGGATTTATTGTTGGTTGAGGTCATATGTTCAGATTTCACTTTAGAGGGCATATCTTTTGACTTGATGATCCTTTTTTTGCCATTCTTGCGGTGTTGGAAAGCTGGTTCAGTCATCTACACAGATCTAAGGTCTTTTTTTTATGCATGTTTGCATTCTCTCCTTTTACAATCATTGGGTTAATGTAATAAATGAACTGAGATAAAGTTCCATCAGGGGGGTTTCTTGCATAATAATCTGATTAGAGTGTGCATGCACTTTGATCTCCATCTTCATTTGATGACAATTCACATGGGTTATATCTAGTTTCTTAGTTTCTTTTGGCCACATCTTGTCTTAGCTTGACACATATCAGATTCACATCAGCTGACACTTCAGATTGGGAGTTTACGGTTCTTGATCCGCATTGGTTTAGATCCATCTCATTTGAGGGCCATGTTTTTATGGTTAATGTTCTAGAGTCTTTATGGTACTTGTTACCATGGAAGATTTTTAGTCTCACTTTGGCATTGACATCGAGATACACAGTTTTCAAATTCTGTCATCATTCCATCTACTATTGCTTCACAGATTCTAGGTTTGTTCCAGTTTGTGAGTTTTTTAGTGTTCTGTGGCATCGGGTCTATTGTTGCATTATTATGATTCCACTTTGGTTTCTTGTAGATAGAAGTGTCTTTCCTTGCTTTTTGAAATTGCGGTTCCAGTGTTACTTCACAGTGTTCTTCTAGTGCTTCTTTGTAGTAGTCATCTCATTGTAGGGGGTTTTGTCCCACTGGGTTTTCCTTCTCTACCTCATTCATTGCATTTGTACATGGGTACCTGATCAGGCCTTGTTGTCGAGACCCATTCATGTTTTCTTGCATTCATCTTAGTTTTAGGTGCATGTTTTTTTAGTCTCCCTAAGTTGCACTTATGGGGGGGTGTTAGTGTAATTAATATTTAATTACACTTGCATAACTTTACTTAGGTAATATTTTAATTCCTAGGTTAATTATTCTCATCCTTATCTTGTTGAGCTATCTTGTTGCTCAAGATAAGATTAGGGTTATGCATACTTGCTTTTATAAATCAAATCATCTCATGTAATTATGATTTCCTGAATAATATTATTTGCAAATCTTTTTGCAATAGCTTTGCTTTTTCTATTTTTCTATTTTGTGGAAGGTTTTTTGGTTTGCATGTCTGATCTTGGTTTCTAACAACTCCTAATAAGGTGAATATTCACTTTTGATTTCCAATATTCTATTTTCTTTTTATTTTCATATTCTTTAAAGATCATTTAAACTTTCCTTGTCACCCTGTAAGCAATGAAGCTCACACTCAGGCTGAGAACCATAGTGGCACTGAAGCAAAAATAAGATTTTTCACTTGACCAGACTTCATAAGGAACCCTTAACAACCTTGGGGTTCTTAAGATGTGTTTATGAATGTAAAACCCAATCACATTCTAGATTTAACTTAATCCAAGGACTCATCCACTTCAAACATTAGCACATGTGACACTAAGTAAAGGATTTCCACCAACTAACTCTAGAAGGATGATTAGAGTTTGTAAAAGAAATACTTAGAACAATCCCCAATAATATAATGATTGGTGTGCAAATGTAACACACCCAAAATAAAACAGGGGAACCCAAAACCAGAAGCAAAACAAAAAAAACCTAACCTAAACCAAAGCAAACCTATACTAACCAAAAGCATAAAATAGACAAAAAAAAACAAAGCAAAGGAAAAGAAATCAGCACCTAACCTAACTATTTACAGGAAAAGAGTTGCAAGTAGCTCAGGACTAGAAATAATACTTTAAATATTTCTCGTTGATAGGTAATAGGACATCCTCTCTAGTGAGATTTTTTAGATGGAAAGCATTGTCTCCCAGTATCTCTGAATCTAGTAGGAGCCAAGCCAAAGCTTATCAAATTTTACATGCTCCCCTTTTCTATCATGTGCTTTATCCCAATAGATAACCAAGTCAAAGATTGTAAAGGATTTCACCTTGGCTCTCCTATCAAACCATCTCTTGATGACACCCTGATGTTTAGCAAATTTTTCTAATGCTTCATCTCTTTTCTCTTCAAGGTGCAAAAGTTCAGTCAAACGGGCCTCACGCTTATCCCCTTCGTCATAGTAATCGTTGATAAATTGCAAAGTGGGGATCTTAAGTTGTATTGGGAATACTCTCTCCAAATCATACACAAGGTTATAAGGATAGGTTCCTAGAGAGGCCTTATGTCTAGTGTGATCTTCCCAAAGAGAAAATTTGAGTTGAGTATGCCAATCCTTGGGGTTCCTCTCTAAAAATTTGTGAATGACTATTAAAAGATTCTTATTTGAGGACTTAGCCAGACTATTTCCTTATGGGTAGTAAATGGAGGAAAACTTAACAATGATTCCATGATCAAAATGCCAACTAGAAATTTTTAATGAAGAAAATGCGGGACCATTATCACAAACCAAAGCAAATGGGAAACCAAAGCGATTGATACTACCTGATTCTAGAAAATCGATTACCACCTTAGAAGTGCACTGTTTACAAGCAAGATCTCTAGTCCACATAGTAAATTAATTAGTTACAGTGAGAATGTACATGTGGCCTATAGAGGAAGGTGGATTGATTGGACCAATGAAGTCCAAACCCCACTGTGCAAATGGTTTTACCTCTATGATGGGTTGAAGTGGAAGAGTTGAATACTTCTCCTTACTTGTTGCAGTTTGACATACATGGCAGGTCCTCACATGGTTGTGTGCATCCTTGAACAAAGTTATCCAGTAATAGCCTACCCTCAGAATCTGATTTGTAGTAGTCAGTGCAGAACCATGGCTTGTACTATGCTTGTCATGGAATTCAATAATCACTCTCTAAGCTTCTTCTTTTCCAAGGCAAAAAAGGTAAATTCCTTCATGATTCGTCTTGTATAAAACAACCCTTTTCATCATAAAGTTGTCACTTTTCAAATGCAGAGCTCTCCATTGCATTGCATTGCATTGAGATGATCAGGACATCACTAATTTAAGAGATAGTATATAATGTCATCATACCAATCACCTGGGAAACATCTTAGAGGTGATAGTGTTGTGTTGCGAGATTAGAACCCATTTCATCCATTGTCTTAGTTAGTCCATGTCCTCTTACCAATTTCATTGGTTGGATCTCAATATCATACTCTTGTAACATTGTCACCCACTTAGCTCTTTGTTCTCCCAATTCATTTTGCATCAATAGAAGCTTAACTGTAGGTTTGGGCACTATTATAAAGACCTTATTCCTTAAGATGTAGTGCCTTAATTTATTTACAGCACTGACCAAAGCATAAGCCTATTTTTCTACACTAAGATATCTCAATTCTGCATCTTTTAAAGGAGCACTCATGAAAGCTATAGGATTCTCATTTCCCTGGTCAATTTTTTGGGTAAAAATACTAGCACAAGACTGATCCGATGCAAAAGAATATATATAAAAAGGTTTGGAATAATTAGGACTCACCAATACTAGGGCATCAGCTATTTCCCTCTTAATTTCTACAAATGCCTCTTTCGCTTCAACACTCCACTCAACCTTTGCATCTTGCTTCAACATTGCATTCAAGGGTTTAACTATTTCTAAAAAACTAGTGATCAACTTCCTAACAAAGTTGATTTTTCCAAAAAATGACTTCATTTCCTTTTTACTTGTAGGAGGCTGGATCTTAAGTATGGACTCCACTCATTCATGATCAATAGAAATACCCTTTTCTAAGATAACATGTCCTAATAGCTTCCCTTTAGTGACTCCAAAGATACACTTCTTTGGATTAAGTGAAATGCCAAATTCCTCGCACCTTTGGAATGCTTTGCACAAGTCTACGATATGATCACCTTTGGAAAAGACTGTTAAATCATCCATATAAATAATGATGCACTTATTGATAATATCCTTGAAGGAAATATCCATAGCCCTCTGGAAAGTTGCTCCAGCATTGATTATCCCAAAAGGAATTATAGAAAAAGTTCCCCATGTTGTGGTGAAGGAAGTTTTGTGCCTATCCTCATATTGCACCATAACTTGATTATATCCAAAGTATCCATCTAGAAAGGACATCATCTGAGATCTGTTGAAAATATATAACACTTCATCCAATGATGGGACTGGATAGTTATCCTTTTCTAATGCACGATTGAGATTTTTGGAATCAACACAAAGCCTGATTTCACCATTCTTCTTTCTTACCAGGACCAAATTAGCCACCCAAGTTGAATTCCTAACTCAAAATATGATACGAGGAGATAATAACTTTTGTACCTCCATTTGAATGATAGGTTCTAACAGGGCATTAATGGGCCTTTTTCTTTGTCTGAATGTTTTGGTGCCTAGCTTGAGAGGAATGGTATGTGTAATAATTGAAGTATCATATGTCTTCAAATCTTCATAACTCCAAGTCATTACATCCTGATATGTATGTAGTGCATCTATGATTCCTCTCCTTTCCTCTGAAGTACATACCTTGCCAATAAAAACATTCTTAACATTGTCTAGAGTCCCCGTGTTGTAAGTCTCACACTGACTGCTAATGGATTCTTTCTTAGCTTGTTGTTCCTGATCTTTTATCCTATCTAGATAAAAAATTCTCTCCAATTGCACCATCCCTCTTGGAATAGTATTGGTCTTCAGGTTGATGAACCCTTCTAGGTCCATCTCTGCTTCCTGAGGCTCCACTTCATCAATTATCTAGGAAGTAAGCACATCAGAACTCATGATAAAATCAAGAATATTTTTTTCATCCTCAAATACATGAAAATTTGGTTACATTGCCAGGCACCGATGGCACTAGACTGAGCTCGATAGTAAAATTATTCAATCTTGGAAGTGACAAGGGTTGTAATGTACTGGTTGCATGAGCTAAAGAATCAGTAGTTTGGTTCTTGCTACAAGGTATCAATTGAATGTTGAAAGCATCAAACCCCTCAATAAGATCCCATACTCTATGCCTATAATTAGTCATTCTTCTATCATGACATGAGTACTATTTTCTAACTTGCCTAACTATCAACTCTAAATCTCGAAACACTTGTAGAATTTTAACCTTCTTTCGTAATGCCATCAACAATCCATGAATCAAAGCTTCATATTCTGCTACACTATTAGTACAGTGGAATTGGAATCTATGGGCATCAAAAAATGTTTTACCTTCAGGACTGATCAGCTCAAATTCAGCTCTAACACCTTGCTTTAAATTGGATCCATCAAATCTAACTGTCCAATAGCTAACAACTCCTGATCCTCTTGATTTATCTTTAGTTTTTCTATTACTAGGAGGTTCTATAGAAGGCATTAGTCTTTTAACTTTGGGGACATCTTGGATACTTTAAATGCTTATCTTGACAGTTGAGTTTGGATTGATGTATTTTTGTATTTTCTCCATTTTTGTTTGGCATAGGCAACATTCCAACTCTGAATGGGAAGCATTATGGACCCTACACCAATTCGGAAGAAGTAACTCCTCAAAATGCATATATCTACCGAATTTAATTTGATCCTCTATACATTTCTAGATGAACTCTTGAAAATTATCTAACAAGCTGAGTTGACCATCCTCTTGGTCATCACCTTCCTCTATTGGTTCAACCAATGCTCGAGTGCTATTGGATTTTGATGTGAGCTCACTAGGTGTGCTCTGCAACATAAATATTTCCTTTGTCTCTTACTCTAAAACAAGGGCTTCCAATACATAATTCCCTAGATTAACTTCTAATACTAATATCTCATTTGAAGTATTCTGGTATTTAGTAATTACATACTTCATTCTAGGTTCCCTTTCACTCCTGATTTGATTTGGTACTCCTTTCCAAGGAAGCCACATATGGGAATGATCTGTTGACACATATTTGTTTAATTCCTTGGTAAAATCTTTGCCTAAGATTAGACCATAAGTATGAGGAATGTCTGCCACCTCAATGTTGATAACTTGTTGAATCCTAGGATCTGATGCAATCTACATAGGAATCATATTTAATTCTCCCACCACATTCACCTCTATTTTTTCCAACTGACTTTCCATTGAGAGGTTGTAGGAGTAATACCTAAGGCTCTACAAACAACAAAAGGCATACATTCATGGAAGCCCCTAAATCTAGAAGTCAATTGTGTAAGTTCTTCCCAAAGAGGAAAAAATAAATCAGAAAAGGAGGAGTTTTTGTCTTGCCCTGGAACAAACTTAGCTGAGTATCAGCTTGTGCAACTTGACTCCTATCCTTTTCTTTCCCTTTATCTATAGGTTGTATTTAACTTTGATCTTTTCATGCTTGTGAACTAAAATTCTTCCCAACTGCTTCACTAGCTACCCTATCTTGATGAACTAAATTTTTTTTAAAAGCTCCTAGAACTGAATTTCTAATAGCAAGAACTCTTAGCAACTCAAAAACATAAAGACTTACCTTTAATTTCTTGAGTTCCTCAGCCACATAGTCACCCAATTGCTCCATATTCATATTAGCATGAACATCCTTAGGATGATTCACCAACCTCTCCTTGCCTTCATCGATGGTCTTTCCTTTAGCAGAATTAGACTGTCCTCCTTTTGAAAAATACTATGTGGGTACATGAGGATAGGATGGATTATTGTTGGCATTGGGATTAGGTGGTGTAGTGAATTTATTTAGAGGGATTGATGTAGGGAATGGGCCTTCAGCTTGTGGGTTTCTATTTGGCATGTTCCTCAGATCATATTTTCTTGTAGGCTGTTGGAACATCTGAACTTCTTCAATGCCAGTTTCTTCTTTTAAAAATTATGAAATCTCATCTCCATTATATACTTGCTCTGTCTTATCATCCTACCCACCTGACTCTTCTTGTAGCCTATTCTCTTCACTTCATGGGAAATGAGTATGATTCAACACCATTACTGAGGAATCATTAGGGTTAGATGGTACCAACTCCTGATTTTTGGAATTTTTCTCAACCTCATACTAAAAAATGGATGCAGCAGTTTGGAACTCAGGGCAATCCAACTTAAAACACTGACTTGTCTTGTGAAGTCTACACCATCCAAATAAAGTTGCTTCTGCTAGATACAAACCACTAGGAGGCTTCTCCTGATTAGGAGGTTGGCCTAATGGAGTAGGAGCACCTCCATTGTTTGGCCTTGTGTTCCATGTTCTATTTTGTCTAGGTGGTTGTCTCCTTTCAAATCTTTGTCCACCTATGTGTCCTCTATCAAATTTTTGACTAGATGGCTGCCCTGTATCAAAATTCTTCCCATGTCCCTATGCAAAATCTTGATTCTCCCTATTATAACTGGACTACATATTCCTCTAAGTAGCTTGGAGTTGAATATTCTGGTTCCTCAAGTATGTTACTTCCATATCCAACTTCTTCACTTGCTCAGTTAATTCATCCAACCTCTCTTTGTCAAGATTATTGTATGGTGCATGTCCTGAATTGTTTTGAGGATATCTTGATGCTACTCCTAAACCCATAGACTAGTTTAGGACTTCTGAATTTTTCAAGTATGTGGGAAAACTAGCCTGTTGGTGTGAATGGATGGGTTGATTAACACTTTGTTGAGGATAACTAGACATTGGTGGGGCTTGATTCATTGGAGGACCCAGATGTGGAACCAAAGGCAATTGTGGCACCAAATTCATAATAGGGATATGGTTAGTCAAATCTTGGTTGAGTTCTTAAATCTATCCTGGATGAGTGGTAGGCCCTAAAGATGGCAAGGGTCCAGAAAAATGCTGCCTTAGATCTGTGATAAGCTTGAACTTCTCTGCATAAGCATCAAGTAACATGTTTGGAGGATTAGACCTCCATTTAAGGAAAGTAGGTATAAG
>VDFB02355174.1:108296-186483 GCA_007258455.2 Sequoia sempervirens
TCCACCCATCACCCCATCTACAAATTTGGACCAACATCAAAAGAAGGATGTGAATCAAAGAAATAATAACATCATCAAAGAAAAAGAAGTAGTGAAGCACGAAGGACAAATCAAATAAAAGTGGATACCAAAAGTACAAAGATAAATCATCCCTATTATACTCCATCAGTCAAAGAAACTATGAAGAAAAATCAAAAAGGGAAATGTATCCATCAAATGCATTCACAAATGCAAAATCAGGCTTCTCAAGCAATGTACAAATTATATCAAGCAATTGGTCCTAATTCCATGTACACTTCTATATCCACCCATCATTGCTCATCTTCCCAAGTTTGGAGAGCCAAAGGTTCCAAACTATCACCCAATCCATCTCCTACTCCTAAACACACAACACCATCCACTCCTCCATGCATGATATCCAATTCTCACATTAACCATGTATTGATGACCACCCTTCATCATAAGGATTTAGAAGGAATTCTATTGTGATTTGTGCACAAAGACAAAGTTAACTCCAATATCAACAAAGTAGATTTGGAATCTCAAAAGTTGTATTCAAGTGCATGTATCTCAGCAAATCGGCTTCTTCAAGTAGGATATCAATGGAACATTATGATAGAAGCATCTACATCAACACCACTAGGTGGTTTGGCATGAACTTAAAATATTTCACAAAAAACAAAAAAAGAAATAAAAAAAGTCATGAAAATAGTAATGATAAAAAAATTGTCTTCTAATGAAAACCACTATGGTGGTACTTTGGATAGGTACCATGATGAAAACCTAGAAAATAGGCATCATGTGTGGAATTGAGAATTTGCATGTGCTAGTTCAAGTGAAAGCATCTTATCTCATCCATAATAAACTCCAAGATTTCATCCATCTTATCCACAATCAAACCATTCATCTCTAAACTATTTATCCAATCCATTTTCATCTATCTAAATCCATCTTCCAAATTATCTTGATCTTTTTAAATTTTTGGTGTACACTTTACACTTGCTTATGGTACACATCTTGACATGGGCCATTATCATATATCCTATCCTACCTAGTATTATCTAAGCCATGAAGTACTATCCAATGAGCATTCTTTATTCAAACACCTTATCTTATTAGAAGATAATCCATATGCATCAATTCATACACCTATCCAAGCATCCACCCATTTAATTCCATACATTGTTAGACACATGGGGAAGATATTTCCATCTTGCTTTGGGAATAAATATTGATCTATATCTTCCAACTTATGTGGTGGTCTGAACATTAGCAAATGTAAAATCAAATTGGTCAAAGCATTTCTGAGAAAAAATCCAAATCACTAGGCCATGCCACATTTTGATGAGAAGATGTTCCTTATCAAGCATTATCTTTCATCAAACATCAATCCAAACAATCAATATCAGTTGCATCTAATGTGTGCTTCAACATCACATCAAAAAATTCAAAACAACTTTTGTTCCAAGTTGAGCTTTAAAATCTTGATCAATCAAATTCAATCAATCCATCATCATCTTGGGATATCGTTCCCATTCCTCGTGTTTCTTAACTTTATCCTTTCATTGGTGTGTATCCTCGCCAATGTTATCATCATCAATCCATCAATCATATCAATCAACCCCAGCTTGGTTTTCAACAAGATCTCTCACAGATCACTGATATCATCACACATATCCATATCCAAAATTTTGAAATCATGCAAAAATTCAAAAATGTCCAAAACATATCAAAATCCAAAAACACTCATAAAAATAGAAAACATCAAAAACATGGTTGTCGAGCTACATCGTCTCTGAGATTAAATGTAGGCAAGGCCATCATTGATTAGCCCTTGAGACAAAAAAACACAAAATAATTAAATAACCCAAAAATCCAAAAAAAAAAAAAAACCTCATAACATTTCAAAAACATCCAAATATTTGAAAAAAATCCATTCGTCTCATTTCACTTCACCCACGATAATCAATCATCCATAATAAATCAATTGTCACCTTCATCCTTTGGCAATACAAATAGAAACAACCACAACAATCAGTAAAAGAAAACTTCAAACGCAAAATCAAAATCAAAACAACAAACCTTTAAATACAAAATCAGACTCTTAATCATTCTCAAACATGTCAATCAACCTTATATCAATGGCCTTTCAAACAACCTATCAACTTTTTTCCATCCACTAACATGTCCTAGGATGCATCCTTCCTACAATGGGCATTATCTTTGGAAATTACTTTGGATACTTATCCTAAACAAAACACATCCCTTTGGCTAGAGGTATGAAGAACATTGACTTGCTTGTTTACTTGATCTTTTCTTGTGATTTATCTTATTGTTCTCATTCTAATGACCTCTTGATGATGTCTATTAAAACTATTTAGAGAGAATGGAATGGGGCATTGATCATTATCTTTCATTTTTTATGCTTGTTGGATGTTCTTGTAATATAACTTGATGAATACTTACATTGTTAGGTGTGCATGGAAGAGGTTTTGGACAGCTTGTTGACTATTTCATTGATAGGTTATTCCTTTCCATGTTTTGGTTGAAGATGTTTAAATATTTTGAATTACATCCTAGCGAGGTTTTCGTATGTCAAATGTGAGCAAGAATAATCCTATCTATTTGTTGAGTCAAAGTCCATCGCACTAGATACCACTCCATCTTGGTTGTCTATACCTTGATGCATCGTTTCTATGTGTTTTATCAAATATAAAGAAATTTGTGCTATTATTGTCTCAATCCATGAATAAGCAAATCATCATCACTCATCATCATATCTAATAAAGTCTCGATGACTCATGGACTTGTTGGACTTTTGCATCATCTCAAACTCAAGGGTTGATCCCTCTTATTCTTATTATTCTTCTATATTTACTAACATTTCTATCCAGGTATCAAATATGTGTGATATATCAAAATATACATGAGGCTACCCATGGCCAATGACTATCTATACATCATCAAATTTGTCTACATCAAACATTCAAGATTTCTAGTCCTCTCTAAGCTGAATTGATCTTGAATCTTTATCAAGAGCTCAACCCAAAAATTGAAATTTTTGCCCAATCTCTCGAGGGGACAATGTAGTAGTGTAATTCCTTCCACTAAGGTAACAATGGGGGATCCAAAAAATTAGAAATTTTTTTAATTTTGATCTCGACAGTGTTATTCTTTGAACCAACACAACAAGTACCTTGTTTCAAAGAGGGGGAAAAAATAGAAACACAAATAGGCCTGACTAACATTATGCATCTAATTTTGATTATTTAACATCACTTCTACTATTAATCAAGAAATTAAGTTTATTTGATTAATTCACTTCCTACTCACTAATGTTTACCATGTTTAATTAAATAAATCAATTTATTTAGTTAAAACCCTAAAAGTCCTCTCATTTGATTAAATAAATCTAACTATTTAAATCAAATGTCATAAACCCCCTAATCCCTTCAAATTGATTAATTTTGAATTAATTAATCATTTTATAATCCTTATTACCCATTCTCTAGCTTTTGACTCAACCTTGGTCAAACTCAACCCATGGTCAACCAACTAGGTTGTGCATAAAATTCATTTCTTTTAATTATCTAATTACCCTATTTATCCTCAAAATGACATATTCCTAGGAATATTCCTCCCAACCACCTCTTCATTCAAATTCCCTCCAAAAGCCTCTTACACCCCCATAAATACCTCTTACAAAGGCATTTACTCCTTACATGTCATCTTGTCTCTTACAAGGGTATTAATCTCTCTTACATCCTCACCCATATTCTCTTACATCTCCAAGCATATTCATTTATTCCTCTTACATCCTCATTTATTCCTCTTACATCCTCTTTGCTCTACACATTCTTCAAAATGTGCTCCACCCTCACCTAATAGAATTGTGACAAGTGTCACAATCCTATTGGCTCCCTTTTTATCCCACATTCACCAATTTTACCTCTTCTTCAACCCTTGAGTCCTATAAGTAGAAGCCTTTTCTACTTGAAATGGATTCACAATCTCATGCAAAGTCATTATGCTCTTTTCATCCACCAACCATGCAATTTATATCACTATCTTTGAGGCCAATTGGCATTCATCACATCCATTTTCATCTCACATATACTTGCATCTTCATCATTTTAGCTCGAATTCATCACCACTTTGGAGAAATTTCATCACATTGCATCAACAATCTTGGAGCTTATCAACTTGGGATTGGGAAAGGGCCACTTTCCACATCAAAGTGACACCAATCTCCCTATGGGATGAGGTTTGGGTAGCTTAGATTAGGATTTCATGCTTGATTTCATGTTTACTTCATGTTTTGAGTTTTTTTTTCATCTTCTTTGCATGTTTGGGAATTTCATAGGGAATGATATTTGTGCTTATTTGAATGACTAATGCTCTTGTGTTTGTTTATGTCTAGCTAGGTGCAAATAATTGTTCATAGATCCCACTAACTCATTTGTCTACAAAATACGATGAATTTTTTTGAAAAAAGATGTATAATTAGATGTATCATCGGGTACCTATGTATTTAATGTGAAATTTTCAATTTTTTTAAAAATTTATGCCCGACGTTCATCGAAATTGCAACGCTTCATGATTTTCGTCACTATTTTGACATACACTTAAATTCAACCATCCCTTCCATCAATTTGTGGGCCGACATATGGTTAGCCTCCTTAATTTGTGGGCTGATGGGTATATGGTTAGTATTCGTCGGGGTTCCGACAAATGTTTTTTAATAAATAAAAGTGAGTTTGACAATTTATCTATACTTGCAATAGTGTTTTGTTATACTTTCGAATTTGCTATACTTGCGAATTTGATATACTTGTGATAGTTTGTGGAGGTTATAGGCCAAAATTTTTTGGTACAAAATATCAAAATTATTAGATTTTGTTACCTGTCTATGATTAAAAATTATTGGAGTGTGAGTTTGATATTTTTTGAAGATCTAAATATTCAAGCTTGGTAAAGAAAAATCATATCAGATAATATTAGTGCAGAACAAAATGAAGAGACACTTGCTAGATTGTGGGCTAGATTGAAAAGAAAGGGTGATGGAAAATGTTATTATCCTTGCAATAATTGCAAGGGCTTAAAGACGAGAAGACTTTTAATCACAACTAAGAAACATTGTAGGCAGCATGGTCACGTTGAAGGGGGGCATGATTATCGTCCATTGGTAAGTTGTTCATTATATGTCTTTATATTGATTGAATTTGTAAATGTTTATATTGTTTTAAAAAAAATTATATATAAAAAAAATCACTTGATCATGATCATGGTTTATTTGTGTCGATCATTATTATAAAGGTGAGGTGCCTTAGGGCACATGATATGGATTATCACGACCCAGAGAATGTGGTTTTGCAAGAGGAGGAACATGGAGCTATGAATATCAAAGATGAAGTTAATGATCCTATGGAAGAAGATGATCATGTGCCAGAAAACACAGTTGAAGATGATGGCACAAATACATTGATCCATGGCACATTTAGTGGTGCAGTTGATCATGATGATCGAGATGACTTTGATGATGTTCATGATTTACCTATACTTGAGAAGGCATACAAGCCTCTTTATGAAGGCTCCCAAACAACTCTTCTCTCTGTTGTATTGTTGCTGGTGAACTTGAAGGTTATGAATGGTTTATCCAACATAGCAATCTCACTTATGTTAAGGTATGCCATATATGTCATCTCTTTTTTCATCTATTTTTGTTGTTAGTTCATCACTAGTAAATAAAGGATGAAATTTGTACTATTAATATTCTTTATATTGACAAAAAAAAAATTGTTGTAGATTGATAGGTGAATTTTTTTTACCACCATCAAATATTTTACCTCGCTCATACCGAGATTTATCTACCATTATGAAAGATATTGGAATGGAGTATCAAGCAATAAATACATGTCCCAATGAGCATATTATATATCATAAACAACATGAATTTGCAACAGAATGCCCAAAATGTCATATTAGTAGATATCGAACAGATCCACTAACAAAAAAGGTTCCTTGCAAGGTTCTTCGTTATATTCTCATTATTCCACATATGCAATGATTATTTAGGTGCGAAAGCTTACCACAATTTATGGATTACCATGCATGAAATAGAAGTGGATATGACATTCTTCAAATTCCTGTGGATGGTTCTGCATTTAGGGACATGGAGGAAAAATGGCCACACTTTAAAGAAGAACCTCGTAATCTCAGGCTTTCATTGGTAGTAGATGATGTCAATCCATTTGGAGAGCTGAGATCTATTTACTCGGTGTGGCTTGCTTTTGTTATCAACAATAACATTCCTCCATGGATGTCAATAAAGAGGGATCACATAATGTTGGCAATGATTGTTCCGGGTATTTGTTTACATAAATTTTCTTTAATGTAGTAGCATCTCATTTGTCTTATTTGTTGCATAATGACTTATATTTTTTTTCATTTAATAGTCATGTACATTAATTTATATATATTGCAATAAAATGGTTATAATAATTATGTAATGTTTATGTTCATTCAACTAGGTAAGTACCAAGTTAAAGATATGAATGTATATATCGAGCCTCTTATGGATGAGTTACTAAAGTTATGGAATGGCGTCACTATGTATGACGTCTCTAAACCAATAGGACAAAGACAATTTCAATTCCATGCAATGCTTGTATAGACAATTCATGATGCCCCAGGGCTAACACATTTTTGTGGTATGTTATAATGTTCGACGACACTTTAACGATATTTAATTTTATGAAGTAGATATCATGCATGTTTTTTAACTAATCTATTCATTATATATAATTATAAAAATTGGCATATTTAATCCAATTATATATTGTCTTGCAGGTCTTCAAACAAAGGGAAAATTTGCATGTCCAGTTTGTGGTCCAAAGATGAAATCTCGTCATTCAACAAGTTTAGGAAAGTAGGTGTTTGACGAGTATAGGCACTTCCTCCACAGAAATCATAACTATCGAACTACTGAAAAACATCTTTTCAATGGGAAAGAAGAGACTACATCAAAACCACGAAAAAATGACACCTTGCCTATGGAAGTTGGAATATAAAAGAATTAATTGTCAAGGTTATACATCAGATCAAATTGTTTATCTATCATATATGATATTTTTGGAATTTATATTTTTATATTTTGTTTTGTTTACTCATGCTGTAATTGACAATAATTGTCATTGTTAATTTGTTTAACTTATATGCTTCATGAAGGTCATCAAGGCATTAATGGCCAGCTTCAACAGGGACTGAAATGTTATCCCATATAATTTAGTAGGTTACCCTACTATGAGCAGCTACAAATTGTGCATTTTTTTGATACAATGCATATCGGAAAGAATATAACAAAAATGTTATAGAAAATATTGGATGGAGGGCATGACAAAGAAAAAATTGTCAAAATTTGTAGTGACATTCAAGAAGCCAATCATGCAATGAAAAATTTCATTCAATTAAATAGCGACGGAGACCAAATTAATATAAGCACCCTTCCTTGGTTATTAACGGAGCAACAAAGCAATGCTATAAAAGAAGTCATATGAAAAATTCAATTTCCCACAGGGTTTGTTGCGAACATAAACAATGTCATAACAAAGAAAGGTGAATTTGGGTCAAAGATGAAAACACATGATTGACATACCTTCATTAAGGTAATTATTTTGGTATATTTTATATATATTTGTATACTGCATGTCCTTTTCAATGTATTATGTTTACTAGTTTTGGAAAAATAATGAAAATATCATTTTATAATTGTTGTAGTACATTCTATCTATCTCTTCCAGAAAAATTCGACAACCATGTCAAGCAAGTTATATATGATCTTGGAAAATACATGAGGTAAGTGGGGATATTTGTTTAATTCATTGTATAGATCTTATATTTTCCATTTGTTTTACTTGTATGTAATATATTGCATATTTTTGTTAAATATCATTAATATATTTGTGCCTTGAATCACTTGTAGATGGTTGTCATCTAAAGAAATCCATAAATAAGATATAAATTATTGGAGGAGAAAAATTCCTCGTCTAATGTGTGAAATGAAAAAGTGTCTACCTTCGACATTTTTCAATGCACAAGAACACTACCTCATACACCAAGTTGAGGAGATTGAATTGTGTGGACTTGTACACACAAGGTCAATGTGGATGGTTAAGAGGCACTTGAAATTTTTGAAGGCTTTGGTTAGACAAAGAGCACATCTATAGGTTTCTATGGTGGAGGGATATATAGTATACCAGACCATGGTGTACATTACTGAATATCTTCCTCATTTCGCAGCAAAGATCCATGTAGATCACATTTGGGATCCCAACTCCATTAACAAATTCGAAGGGGAGTACCTAATGGGGAAAGGTAGATTGAGGAAAGTGAGAGGTAATTATAAGATGGTCATGGAGATTAATTAGAATAAATTTTACATTGCCTTCAATTGCTTGAAAAGAAACAACAGAGAACTAGTCCAAATGAAAGAATCTTCCACACACAAATAGAAAAGTATTGGTATTGTATTACTCCAGAAAATAAGTCTTTCACTACTGAAAAGTATTAAAATCTTAAAAAGTGTTGATGATCAAATATTACAATTCAAATTTCATATATATAAGAAGACCCAACAAAGGTGTCTCTTCGGATTGTCTTTTGGAAAATAATTAAACTACTGATCTTAATTAAACTTATAAAACAATTTAATCTTCTCCTAACATTGACTTAGCCACTGAGAGATGTTTTTTATACTCCTCCAAGGTATGGGTATTTGCATCATGCACTGCATTTTGGGCTTCATATTTGAGTTTTATCATCAATTCCATATGTTTGCATGCTCCATCCAACAATAGCCCTTTTGCTTTGACTATATCCAATGCTTCCTGAAGTATCCTATTGCATTCATCCATCCAATCATCTCGTTCCTTCAGAAACCCATTCTTATCACATAATTTGGGTAATCCCAACTTCACAGTATCATCAAACCCTGTGTTTTCTGAGTGTAAGTCTTCATCATATTTGTCATGCTTTCTCATGATTGTGTCAATGGCCGAGATGGAATTGGTGTCGATCCCTCATGTAGTTGCATATCATGTCTCTTAGTACCCAATCTATTTTTCACTCTCCCATGCTCAAGAATGGCTTCATAGTTCTTTTTGTGAACATGCCAAAAATCATCAAGGCATATCTTCAGGTTTGTAAATCTCTTGTGCAACATCATTGCCACAGTGTCAAACTAAAGGTCCTTCATCTTTTCTACTAGTTGTTGATGTTCTTCTTGCAACTGCTCATATTCACTCTACAACTCTGTATCAGTTCTAGAGGTGATCCTCATTCTGGCATCTTTCATGGCAGTAATTTCCAAATCTGATTTTTCACTTTTCATTTTGTAATAATTTCTTTCTTTCATCAACTGTATTGTTTGTGCCTTGTTGAACTTGGCAATGCTTATGCCCATGTCTGTTGAAGCCACAGGGTTCAGTTTCCCCAACTTTAAGGGTCATCATGTGTCCAAAGGATTTTTCGATATCGATGATCTTTGGCCTTTTGTGAGGTGGGTATAGTGCCCATATCAACATTGAATTTTCATTAGGATTGAATCTTGACCCTATGTAAATTTCCTTCACACCCTCTATGTTTAACTTGTATTCTCCTTCCTTGTTATGCAAAAAACTACCAAAAATTAAAGAGGCACTGAGGTCCAAACTAGGAAATACTATTACACCAACTTCAAGTAACAACTGTCTACCCCTTTCAAGGGTCATGTTCTACACTTCACTATCTATATCATCTTTCAACCTTTTCATCAATTGTTGTTCATTTTCAAGGGTAATATTTGGGATGGATTCCCTCAACCTTTTACCTTTGTAATTATATAAAAAATATTTAAATTCTCTTGACTTGACAAATTCATTATCAAAAATAAAGGATTCATAGGATGTAAGCCTATCATCTTCATCTACACACAATTCATTGGTTACTTGTAAGTCCCTGTCAAGGAGTTCTTCATATTCATCATTCATCATCTAAGAGACTATTCTTTGCTATGATTGTGCTTCATTTTCTCCCGCAGATTCTTCTTCAAATGAATCATCCATTTCTTGCAACCTTTTCTTTTTTTGCTCTAACTCCATGAAATTTTCTATAACCTCCTCTGCTTCTCTGTCTTCTTTTTTCTTAAACACATCTTCCCTTGGTATAGGAACATGGGTGTATCCACAAAGGTTTTTATTTTTCTTACAAGAGTGTATGTACCCTTCAAGGTCATAATTCATTCTTTGTGCATACTCCTTTAATTTGAATTCATCCAACAACGAAAGATAATAAGATCATTGGTAGTATACCACGGTAATTAACTAATTATACGTTGTTTGTGAATTTCAATTTTTTTATACAATTAGTCGAGAGTGGGATGCACTACATTTGTACATTGCAAACAATCTTGATTGTATGATGGTATGGATTGAACGATGTCAACAATCCAGTCATGCATTAACATGGGAAGGTGTGGCTTCATTGGTCAAAGAAGCTCATCATAATGGAGATTCCAATGTTACACCAAGGGAAAATGATTTAGCATATGGTTTAAGAGATAAACAGGTACGTATAAATATATTAATCACCCATATTATTTAATTATTTTCAATTATATTGATGTATATATATGTTGAGTTTTTTCTTTGCATACATTCGGCCAAGAATAAATATGTTTATCAACTAATGATGCAATCATTTTTACATGTTTGACATATTGCAAGTGAAACACCACAAGGCTATGTGGTGCAATGGTCGTAAATTTTGAATCAAAAATTTGGATGACATGAAGAAAACTTGTGATTCTGGGATAACTGCAATCTTTTAGGTGACTAATGTTTCATCTAGAAGCCACATACATTCAAAAGCCTCAAAAAATTGATACTATGGGGTTTTGGATTATATACTTGAGTGTGAATTTAATTCCTTCAAATTAGTTTTGTTCATCATCCAATGGTATAGGCTACAATTGAATGAAAATGATCCCGAGAGAAC
Source organism: Sequoia sempervirens (assembly GCA_007258455.2). Lineage (NCBI taxonomy): Eukaryota > Viridiplantae > Streptophyta > Pinopsida > Cupressales > Cupressaceae > Sequoia > Sequoia sempervirens. The sequence goes on from VDFB02355174.1 coordinate 119,328, forward strand.
TATTATTGAACATGATAATGGATTTACCATGGTTAATACAAGGTCGATCGAATGAGCTAGAAATGAGCCCTATGTTCTTCCAAACCAATGTGAGGAGGTATTTTACTTAGAGGTTTAGGTAAACCAGGTTGGTCATTTGTTGTTAGACATGATCCAAGAGGAAGGCCAGTAAAGTAAAATGTGGTGGAAGAAGAAGATACCAAAGAACTAGAAGATGATGTAGATGATGATCATGATCAACAGTTAGTTGATGATGTGTCTGACGAAGATGTCGAAGAAGAGGAACTAGATAATGATGATGTAGGATTTAATGTTCATGAAGATGATATTTGTGTGGATGATGACATTATCAAAACTGATATCAATGACGATGATGATGATATGACTAATCCTTACAATGTTGAATCTGGATTGGATGATACAGACAAAGAGTTGGATGAAGAAGATCAATGACATTGAAATGTATGAGTTATGCGATTATATAATCTATTTGATATTGGTTTCTTGATAGAATTATATTTGACTTATATGGTTACATAATTAATTCATGATGTTTTTAATTTTTATGCCATTACATAATTAATTCATGATGTACTTTTTAATGTTGTTAATTCATGATGTTACAACTATTGTAGCTCTCCTAGAAATTTCCATATGATCAAATCCTAATTACTCTACAACTATTTATGATTAGATATTATTTGACAATATCTTTGGTCATTTCATTCCAAAAAAATTAGCGATTCCTCATGTTGACCCCGCATAGTGACATGTGAATGGGTCCAACGTTGAAATTTTTTCAATCTATGCTTGTATGGAGTGAAACTTGACATGGTTAGCCTAGAAGCATGCGTTGATGATATGGGAGGGTTTCAAGACTCAAACATGAGGTCATGCTATATAAAGGAATCTCATCCTTCCTAATAATACAAGTTTCCTTATTCTTCATCTCTTTCATATATTTTTCTTAGCATTTCTTTGGTTAATGGTTTCAAAAGATGAGACTCTTTGAGCCTCACCTTGGATCTATTTGGTGCAGGAGCACCCATCTTCTCTTTGTATTTTGAAGTATTTGATAGGAAGTGAGTTATGTGGTCATGTGTTGAGTATTTGAGTCTAAATAAGGTCCTAAGGACCATCTTGAATGATTTTTAATAGGTTTTTAGGTTTGGTATTAAGTTTTGATGTAATAACAAGGTCTCCTTCCTCACCATGTGAACTTGGTGCATCTAGGAAAGTTAAGGAATTAAGATTCCTTGATGCAACAAAGTATTTGAGGGGAGTCTCCTTGATGTTTTGATTTGTTTTGTGGTGTTTTAACACCTTTTAAATGTTCATTGTAATCGGGCTTCTTGGGAGTAGTATAAATTGCCTTAACTAGGCAGTTAGGAGTCTAGTTTGGAATATTTTAAAAATCAGTTGTTTCCAACATCCAAGTAATTAAAAAATCAGTTGGATGGAATTGGAAAGAGGTTTCAAAGGTTGAAATAGGCCTCTTTTGGTCTAGGCATGTTGATGGTGAAGTTTGGAGAAATTTTGAATAAGAGAAACCCTATTTTTCTTCATTTTATGTGTGTAAAATTGTTGCTAAAACGCGTGATACAGTCATATTACGTACTATACAGGTGGGAGAACATAATGGATCGATAGAGGATTGAACTATATTTTTTTTGGTGGTGGTTTGACTCTTTTTCATCAAGAATCAAGGGAGATATCGGCATTTTACTACAAGTGGGTCTGAAACCCTCCACAACTTGGTTTGATCAATAAAATGCAAGTTTCTCTCCATTCCACCATAGGAAAAATATGTATTTTGGTGGAATGGAAGGGATTGTATTATAATTAAAGATTCAAAAGGTTTCATATTTGAATATGGATTTTTGTGAGAATAAATTGATGCCCTAGGCCTGGCATCTCTATGTGACAGGCCAACAAATTTGTTGCAAAAATCTGATTTAATGCAAGATTTGTGAGTTTTCTATTTTGTGGCACTTTGGATCAGTTGGAATGAGTTTGTTGAAGGTATAAGAAGGTATTCATTCACTTAGGGGTGTTGGGGTGTGCCAAGGTAACCATTCTTGCATTGAAAAGTTTCTTCTAGGCCTCCTTGTAGCATTAGAAAATAGGTCATTTGTTGCCTTTTGTGTTGGAGTCAAAACTTGTGGTTTTGAGGGTTTGTGGAGGATAGTATCAAGTGTAAAAAACCAGTGAGTTTATTCTAGTTTTAGTCATTAGAAGTATTTTATGTTGACTGTCCCACTAGACAGGGCTACAAGGCTACAAGGCCTAGTATGGCAATGATAGATGAAAGAGTGTTCCCAAGTGAGAAGTCTTGTTTGTTGGCTTAGTTTAGCCATGTTAAGATATTTTGAGTCATTTCCAAGCCTCCTGATTGCATTTGGGTGTGTGGAGTTAAAATAGTGGTTAAGTTTCTCATTAGTTGTATGGTGTATTAAGGAGTCTATCTAAGAGTATTTGAGAGAAGATCTTAAGACATTGTCTTCCCCTGCCACTCTGCACCAAAGTGGTATCAGAGCCTGGTAGTAGATCTTGTATTGTTTTTTTGACTTGGTTTTGTAGGTAGGTTCAAAAAGGATTGTGAAACTGCCACCCAAAGGAAGTGTAGTTGCAAGGAAAATTGGCACACATGACAGGGAGATAGAAGCCCTAAAAAGAGAGATGGCTGCTTGGAAGGAAAATCATAGAGTGGAAGAGGATGTAAGTGAAACTAAAGAGGAAGAATAAGCTCTTGGTGAAGAAGAGGAGATGGACCCTGATGATGCAAGAACAATGAAGCTTTTGAAGGCTATGAAGAAGGAGGTACGTGGAAAAATATATGTTCCTATGTATGGAGGAAAAATTAATAGTGAAGAGCTCCTGGATTGGATTGGGGCTATGGAAAACTACTTTGATAGTGAAAATGTTGATGAAGGACTTAAGGTGAAGAGGGCCAAAACAAGATTGAAGGGACATGCCTTGGTATGGTGGAATTTTGTGCAAGAGGAAAGGGAGAGACAAGGAAAGAGAAAGATCACTTCATGGGAAAGGATGAAGGCTAAAATGAAAGGTAAATTTCTCCCTTGTGATTACAATGTTCAATTGCTTAAAAAGTTGCAAAATCTTAGACAAAAAGATTTGGATGTGCAATCATATACTAATGAATTTTATAAGTTGAGCATAAGAACTAAGCATGAAGAAGATGAAGATGAAATGGTTGCTAGGTACTTGAATGGCTTGAGGTATAGCATCCAGGATGAGATCAACATTTTGGCACCTAAATCAGTTGAACAATGCTTTCAAATGACTATGAGAGCAGAAGAAAAATTGAAGAGGAGACAAGAGAACGCAGTAAGAGGTAGAGGAGGTACATCTAGGGGAAGAGGTACCTTTCCAACACAAAAAAAATCCAAAGAAGGCTAAGAAGATGCTAGGAAAAGTAAAGAACAAGGGATTGAGTTTAGAGGTGGATGGAGAGGTGGAAGAGAAGATTATAGAGGAAGAGATTCAAATGAATTTCCAGGAAGGTGCTATAAATTTGGTGAGTTTGGTCATATTTATTTTAAGTTTCCTAACAAGTTTAGTGCTACTGCAAGTGGAAGTGAAAGAAAAGGTGATAAAAGAGTCCAATATGCGCAAGGAGATGAAGAGAGTGTGAGTTCATCAAGCAGACTTGCAGATCCAGAAGTAGGAGAAGCTCTCATGGTAAGAATAACCTTGTTGCAGGGACAAAAGGAAGAAGATCTAAGCCAAAGAAGGAGCCTATTTAGAACCTCATGTAAATGCAAAGGTAAAGTGTGTCAAGTAGTAATTTATTTTGGTTCTCAAGATAATATGGTGTCTAGGGAGATGGTAGATAAGTTAAGCCTAGAAAAGATTCCTCATGTAGCACTCTACAAGGTTTCTTGGGTGAATGATAGCCAAAATTTAGTGGTGAATGAGCAAGCATATGTGGATTTCCAGATTGGGGAGTACAAGGATAGAATCCTATGTGAGATATTGCCAATGGATTGCTACCATTTTCTCTTGGGAAGGCCATGGAAATTTGATAGGAAGTATATCTATGATGGTTGGGAAAACACCTACACCATTTGGAAAGATAATAAAATTTTCAAGCTAAATCCTTTGCAGGGGAAAGAGAAGGACAAGGGAAAAGCTAAGGTGGTAATCTTTAGAAGAAAAGAACCAATAAAGCTTGAGGATGGTAAGATTAATTTGTTTTATGGTTTTGGAGAAAAGTTCTGATGTTGGAACAACAAAAGAGACACCTAAGAATGGTGCCAAGATAGTGGAAACTCATAATGTGAAGGTTGATGCTCACATGGAGAAGCAAATTCTTGAGAAGACCATGAAGGAGACTGATTTAAGACAAGATCATGATAAGTTGATAATGACACAACAAGGAGAGGTTAATCAACTGGAAGAAATTACAATTGGGACAATGGTTTGTCCTATAATATTTTATGCAAGGGAAAGAAAGTAAATTCTAAGGAGATCTCTACAATCTGATAACACAGTAACGTATGGGACTATATCAGCAAAGGCAGTAGGTCTGATGCCTACTTTCAAGGGTCAAAGCAAAGTAAACCAAGTGGATGGGGAAGAAAAAATTCATAAGGGATAGTATACTCCTTGTACAGGGTTGAAGATGGTTGGAGTAGGTCCTGCATCAGTCATGAAGGGAAAAGGAAGTAGAGAGGAGTCTCCATTAGACATAATAGCAAACAACAAGGTAGGCAGGGCTAAAGGATGGTTCAAATAACAAAACACCTTTTGACTTGAACTCAGAGAAGGGAGAAAGATTCCCTGCATACAAAGGCAAGAATATAGAATGGGCTACCAGTTTTGAGTGTCCAAGACAACCAAGAGGAAATACAAGACAACATTGGCTTGGGGAGTGCAGACAGACCTTCACTCATGAGACATGAGTCTTTTTTTTATGGTGGTGTGTATGGTGCAGGAGCACCCATCTTCTCTTTGTATTTTGAAGTATTTGATAGGAAGTGAGTTATTTGGTCATGTGTTGAGTATTTGAGTCTAAATAAGGTCCTAAGGACCATCTTGAATTATTTTTAATAGGTTTTTATGTTTAGTATTAAGTTTTGATGTAATAACAAGGTCTCCTTCCTCACCATGTGAACTTGGTGCATCTAGGAAAGTTAAGGAATTAAGATGCCTTGATGCAACTAGGTATTTTAGGGGAGTATCCTTGATGTTTTGATGTGTTTTGTGGTGTTTTAAAACCTTTTAAATGTTCATTGTAATCAGGCTTCTTGGGAGTAGTATAAATTTCCTTAACTAGGCAATTAGGAGTCTAGTTTGGAATATTTTAAAAATCAGTTGTTTCCAATATCCAAGTAATTAAAAAATTAGTTGGAGGGCATTGGAAAGAGGTTTCAAAGGTTGAAATAGGCCTCTTTTGGTCGAGGCATGTTGATGGTGAAGTTTGGAGAAATTTTGAATAAGAGAAACCTTGTTTTTCTTCATTTTTTGTGTATAAAATTGCCGCTAAAATGCGTGGTACAGCCGTATTACATACTGTACAGGAAGGAGACCATAATGGATCGATAGAGGATTGAACTAGATTTCTTTTAGTGGTGGTTTGAATTTTTTTCATCAAGAATCAAGGGAGATATCCAAATTTTACTACAAGTGGGTTTGAAACCCTCCACAACTTGGGTTTGATCAATAAAATGCAAGTTTCTCTCCATTCCACCATAGGAAAAATCTGATTTTTGGTGGAATGGAAGGGATTGTATTATAATTCAAGATGAAAAAGGTTTCAGATTTAAATATGGAGTTTTGTGAGAATAAATTGATGCCCTAGGCCTGGAATCTCTATGTGATAGGCCAAAAAATTTGTTGCAAAAGTCTGATTTGATGCAAGATTTGTGATTTTTCTGTTTTGTGGCACTTGGGATTAGTTGGAATGAGTTTGTTGAAGGTATAGGAAGGTATTCATTAACTTAGGGGTGTTGGGGTGTGCCAAGGTAACCATTCTTGCATTGAAAATTTTCTTTTAGGCCTCCTTGTAGTGTTAGAAAACATGTCATTTGTTGCCTTTTGTGTTGGAGTCAAAACTTGTGGTTTTGAGGGTTTGTGGAGGATAGTATCAAGTGTCAAAAACCAGTGAGTTTTTTCTAGTTTCAGTAATTAGAAGGATTTTATGTTGACTGTCCCATTACATAAGGCTACAAGGCCTAGTATGGCAGCGATAGATGAAAGAGTGTTCCCAAGTGAGAAATATTGTTTGTTGGATTAGTTTAGCCATGTTAAGAGATTATAAGTCATTTCCAAGCCTCCTGATTGCATTTGGGTGTGTGGAGTTAAAATAGTACTTAAGTTGCTCATTAGTTGTATGGTGTATTAAGGAGTCTATCTAAGAGTATTTGAGAGAAGATCTTAAGAGATTGTCTTCCCCTGCCACTCTACACCACTATTACACATCAGTTTGTTCATTTTCATTAGCAATGAATATTTAGATGTTCTTTAAAAATCTCATTGAATATAAAGATGATAATAGGAAGCTAAAAAAATGAGTATATTTTGTTTATGGAACCTAAACCACAAGGTTTGACACTCTAATGCTAAAACCAAGTCAAATTAACCCCTAACACCTATTGGAAAAGTCAAAACATGCCTTTCTTTCAAATTTACAAGAACGTATAAACCTTTTGAAACCACACATGCATGTTATGAAAGTGTATGGTAATCCTACTTATAGAGGAAGTTCACATGATAAGCTAACCAATGGCACTATATTGGAGGATAAACCCACCTATGGAATTAATTTAAGAGGTAAGGGATGCCTCTTAGTGGAATTTTGAGTCTTGGATTAATCCATAGTGCTAAAATTAGTTCTAGTGTTCTTCCCTTGGTGTTATATTTATCTCTACAATTTCTCGTACTTAACCATTTCATCATCCCTTTCCCAGAGCTAGTTGTATCATAATATAAACTTGGTCCAATCTCACATTAGCCCCTTAGGTAATTATCCATTTCCTCCAAGTTGAATGGAACCTTTTGTACCAATGCATCTATGTTTTCCTACCCTAATGGATCAAGACTTGACATCACCTTAACAATCTTCTTTATGTCATAGCATATCTCTGAAGTGCCTTTGGCATGCTTTAGATGTGTCAATAATAACTAGATTGAATATATTAATTTTAAAGTCTCTTAACATATTCCATGACAAGAAAATGACTCATTTGGATTAAGGAGTACCTTCCTAAACCATTCCTTCATATTCAACAATCCCTTCTCACACCCACATCATAATTCATATCCATGTTAGTTGTAATGAGTGTTTTAAACCAACAATCAATGAATCATAGGATAGAAGAAAACTCGTTATGCACAAGGATAAGAATCAAAGAGATTGAAATAATCAATTCACTAGATATGCTCCCCATTATTGTAATAGACCAATGTAAAAAAAAAAGTCATAACAAGAATAGGACCCAAAAAAACTAGGAAAAGAAACCTTGTAGGCTACATTAATAAGACGTTGATTGCAAGAATTTCTTCCATGATGTTTAAATGACAAAATATTAGATAGCTCAATCTTTAGTCAAGTAGTATTTCAATCACTGATTCTTAGAAATCCATCATGATTAAACATCACATATCATAAGCCTTTTTAACAATCACTAGAACTGTAGATAATATTCAATCATATCATAGGAAATAAATCATCAAAAATTATAAAGAAAGAGAAAACTAACTATATAAGCTCAACACGCCACCACACAAAAAATATATTTTGTAGAAAATAAAATAAACTATATGTTGACATAGCATATATATTTTGTATATAAACTATATATTTTGAATTTTGGCGGGCCGTGCACACATGAGCATGACATATCATATTGCACTAAGACCCTAACTGGAGAGTTGTACCAAGAACCACTACATCCAACCCCTAACTGGAGAGTTGTGAGACTTCACTGGATGAGTGTTGCAAGGCCATTGAGTTGATGAGGAAGACTAGGAACCATTTGGTAGGAGGAAAGCCAGAGCGAGAGGTGAGGGCACTCAGAAAGGGAAAATTGACCAAGGGACAATGACTGTAATTGATTTTTCCCCCACATTTAGAAATCTTGTTGCAAGTATAGTGATTTAGACTTTGTTTGTTCCCATCGAGGTGTTGCATGCTATATTTTGGTCAATTCGAGCCAATGTCCCATTGAAAAACCCAAGTACTACCTAGTACTAATGTCTGGTTAGTTTAAACAACCAAGCTTTGAGATGTTCAATCAGTTGGGTGGCCATTTTTGGCCTGTGAACTATAGTTTTTGTACTCTAATTGAAGTGCTCATTTGAGCACAAGCTCATTGGAAAAGTGTTGCAAGTACTACCAATTGTATTTTCTTTAGAGTCTCTAAAACCTTTTCAACAAATTGATTTTACTCATTTTGTCACCATAGCATTCTTAGGCCACATTTCTTGCATCATTTTGTCAAACAATTCATGTAATTGTCTTTGTATCCACATATTGCATGCATTTTTCTGGGGCAGTCGTAGAGGTTGCTTCACCGCACAAAAAATTGCTGCATTTTTTCATCAAGGGCATTAGGGAAGGTTAGGAGTTCAATTCCAAAGTCACCACAAAATCTTCAACAAGTATACAAGATCATAATGTTCCTCAAGTAGTAGTTAAGACTACTTGCTTAGAATCCATAGAAGTAAAATCTGGGAATTGAGATACTAGTAAGTACTGTATTATTATTATGATTATTTTGTTTTGAGCACTTCAACCTATTATTGTAAACCTTATACATTTTTTTTTACTTTTGTTTTGATAGCTGGAAACCCAAAAATCTTATTTTTAATAATTTGAATTATTATGCAAGTATGGGGAAGATTCAATATGCTATTGTATTGGATAATTTCTTCCAAAGGATGGCTTTTTTAATTTCTCTATTTGAGCTTGTAATTGTCCAAACCCTATAAAATTGGCCTTGAACTTCATTTTAGATAGTAAATGTCTCTTTCCTATTTTCCACATTTCAATGGAGGCAACACATAATTCAATAACCATATGTATTTCAATCCTGTCCTTTTTTGTTGCAATAACCATGGCCATATGTGCAGGATTTTTTTGTCCTTCCATATTCATTTTGAGTTTTTTAGGTTATTTTATATGGTCTCAACCACCTCCAACCCTATAGTTCTTGTTAGGGCTGATGGCGTGACAACTCTGCATAATTCAAATATTGTTGTCTCAGAAAGATTTAGGCCTAATTAGGCCTGATTAGCATAAGGGTTTATTGCTTTACTAACTCCTAACCAAAGTACACTTGTCCAGTGCTTGGGACATGTTTAGTTTGACTGGTATATGCTCTTCAAAGCATCAAAGCCCATTTACAATGTATTTTCACAAAACCCTAAGGTCTTAACCTTCATAACTACTTTGTTCACAAACTACACACATAGTTTTTCAGTCAAGAAACTTCATTCCCTCGCATCTTATCTTTATGATTTTTCCCTAAATCCATTGAAACATGAAAAAAAATTCATAGTAGGATAATCTTACAAGAAACCAGAAGATTCCACCAATTAATAAAGGAGAAACATAATTATTTTTGTCTTTGCTTACCCTAACTGAGGGTTTTAGCAATCTGAAGTAAATCCACAATAACTCACACAAATCTTAACTAAAATGCATGAACTTTGATGTAACAGGAAGGTGATTGAGATTATTACCATATCAAATCATTCTACCATGAAAGGACCTCATCCAACATCCTTATGAGTGCAGGTACCACCAAATAGGTATTTGTTAGATCTATCTTCCTCGAGCGAGGGAAATTTAGGAACAGAAGAGGAAAGCAAGACATGTAGTAGGTCTAGAAGAGGGAGATCAACTAGAGGTCAAAAGATTAGAAGAAAATTTTGTAAATGCATGTAATTTTTTCTTGCTGGAGTGGGTTCATGTTCTTATGATGATGAGAGCATAGGCGACATCAAGGTGCCCTTGAGGTACAAAAATCTATGGAAACAACGGGTACCCAAGGAACTTCCTCCAGTAAACACTGATTTTTGTGCCAACGAGAGGATATATCACATAACACCATCGTCATTACATGGTTTGGGCCTATTTTGCATGGATAGCATAAAGGTCTGCTATGAAAAAGTTACTGAATTGATGGAGTATGTCAGACCCTATTACAGTTACAAAGATTGGATGCAGCTAGTTTGATATACATGAAGTATGCATAGGTATGCACTGTCATCAAATTATATACAGCTAAAAGATAAGGATCAAAATAAAGGAGTGGCTCTATACATTGACGGAAGGCCAAAAGCATTAGGGAATATTATAGGGTTTATAAATAGTACACGACCTGGGTCAACAAATAAGCAACCCAATTGCATATTCGAGGCACGCGAGGGAAACCGTGTATTCGTATGTGCAATAAAATAAATAATTGAAGGGGAAGAGTTGTTAATTGATTACAATTTGAATCACATAGATACAAACACAATTACTATGGGGGTGGTACATACTATATACCATTTTACCCAACCTCCAATTAATGACTCCAATATACCATTTTATTATTATGTTTTTTTTGTAAGTCTATTGGTTTCATTTCAGTAATGTTTTTTTATATTTAGTTTTTGTCATAGCAAGAAATTGATCATAGGGGGAAGGCTTTGGCCTAGAGTATAGATCACAATGCATCTTCAGGCGCTTCTACCCTACAGGTTTACCACATTGTAATTGTACAAATTAGATACAAGAAAAATGTTTTACTATTATGTTTTTTTCATAAGTTTATTGGGTTAATTTTGATAATGTTTTTAATATTCTTGTCATAGTCAGATGATCAGGGAAAGGAACCAATAGTAGAGGATAGCATCCATAGGGAGGTGTAGTCACTATTATTCAATGATGACATTGCATATTCCACAAACCCTCTATATATGATAAGGAGGACCCAAAAAAAATGCAATGAAGAAATCCTTCAGTTGTTATTCATAGTGCCTCAAACAAATGAGATCAGAGAAACGATTAAAATATTGACTGAGAGAGCATGAAACTTGCAAGTAAGCTGTCATGAGATCTTTAATTATAACATAAGCTAATTCATGGTTTTATATTTTGTACTCTTTTAAGTCATGAACTAAAATATGTGTTGTTTTTACAAGATTTTTTGCATCCTCATGATGTTGTTGGCCATGATCAGGGTACTGCAAGTGTTTCCCAGGGAGTAGGGGTTGGTACAAGTGTCGATCCTGATCTTACTATGAATACATCACATCATCTAACCCCATCATCCATGCCTATATTTTTTATTGAAATGTCAGCAACACATAGCATGTAGGCATCGGGTAGTGCACCCTTTGGCAGGGAACACATGCCAAAACATGTGTCAAGACATGTACCTGGGGATGCAAAGGCCACTAGTACTGGTGATGTTTTAGCAACATTTCCTAGATCTTCTTGTATTACTAGTACATGAGCATTTCCGGTCATATTTGTGGTGACCAAGGATTTCATTTCCATAAAGATAGAGAAGGTCCCAAGTACTTTAAAATGTTTTAATTATTATTATATATAATCCAATTGAAATTTACTTATTGATCACTCTTTTTAGACCAATGATCCCATGATAATTTTGCAAGAAATGATGTTTTTTATAAACATATAAATGATATTACATTGGAGATCTCTAGGCCCACCATATGTACACGGTGGAACGCCCAAAATCAAGATTTAAAAGATGATCTCATTAACTGTTTAGTTGTGTTGTTCAGTAATAACACATTCAAATGAACCAAGGTCCTTAAGAAAGATGGTACCTATCTAAATTATGTGAGGGACAAATATAGGTCACATTTAGAGAAGAAAAAAAATTACGAGCATCCCCCCATGATTCTGGAGAGGGAGTGGAAGGACCTGGTGTCGGATGGAAAGGAGAAGGCTGAAAAGAAAAAAAAAAGACACCACCAGGCCAAGGAAGGTATGTGATACTATCAACAATGTAATTATATACTAGTTACTCTTTCTTTTTACATAATCTAACGTATTTCAAACTTTTCATAGGCTTCCCAACACATTGAAGGAAACAAAGGAAAGACTAGAAAAACACAGGCAACACAAACTTGGCTCTGGTGGCTATAAGAAGTTAGCTGCATGAATTGTAAGTATCAATAAATGAAATATTACATCCAAATAATAAATTGCAAATAATTTTGGTTTAATCACACCATAGAAGAAAAATTCATGATCTTATGCAAAAATTCAAGGCTCTGAATTCAACATAGTGCCCACAGAAGAGGACCTAAATATTTCCTTCCAGCAAGGCTATGGAGCTATGACTGGATGCCTAAGACCCTTGACTGGGAAAACACAAGCAAATAAACTCAATGAAGTTTATTTAAAATTGAATACTTGTGCAATCTATTCAATATTAATTTCCACCATAAAGTAATTATGTTCCTATCTATTTTAAATAGGAAAGCAATGATAATACTGCACAGACATTGGAATGCATCTTGGTGAGGGTGGAGCACAACCTGCAAATGAAGGTCATGGTGTGCATCCCAGTACTGGATGTATTCATGTGTTATACAAAGCGTAGTATGGATTAATACAATTAAACATCTTTAATTGCAATTGGTGTATTAATTAATGTAACCTTTCATGTTTCAACTTTAGAGCATGTAGAGCATGATCAACATGTTGAGCATGATCAGGCTAGACAAGATTAGGAACATGATGTGGCCCCATTAGGTAAAGAGGACCACTCTAATGTTCTTTTAAACATATTTAATTGCAATTGGTGTATTAATTAATGTAACCTTTCATGTTTCAACTCCAGAGGATTTAGAGGGTGTTCAACATGTTGAGCATGAGGCTATAAGACAAGATCATGAACATGATGTGGCCCCATTAGGTAAAGAGAACCACTCTAATGTTCTTTTAATTAATGAAATACTTGTAACAATAATAATAAAACATATCAATTTAACATTTCTTTGCTATTGCAGTAGACCCCCTCTTGCAACGGCCTCCACGTCGTGAGTACACAACTAGGCATACATTAAGATCACAAGCAGAGGGAAAAATAATTGAAGGGGGGACATATGATTTAGAAAATGATACTCCACTTCTTTTTTAGATCCAAAAAAAATACAAAAAAAAAAGTGATTGTAATCATATTATGACAACCATATTTTTGATAATATGTAAAAAACTGAAAGAATGAATGTTATATGTTAATGAATGAATTTGAATATGTTAATGAATGAATGTTATATGTTATTAATGGATGAATGAATGATTAATGTTATATGATTGGGTATGAATAATTGAGAGTGATGTGAGGGGTCGAGAAGGGCCAAACGAGCTTCCACCATCACGTGGTTGGCCCTATTAAGTAGAGAATATTAAACTATTCTCAAAACAAAGAGAAGCTCAATAAGGTAATGCACTTTTCAATATTTCATTATGCTGCACTTTTAAGCTTATGCAATTTTCATTAGTTCTCTTTGCTTCAATATGTTACCCTTTGTACTTATTTTACTTTTTAGCACATCTCATATGTTACCTTGGATGACAACTTTTGTAGGGGAAGCTATCCATGGATGGATCCCGTGTCTAGGGATATATGAGTTTGGATTAGAAAAACTTGGGATGTACTCATGTAGTGTAGAAACAAAAGAGAATAGCCCAACCATTTTAGCACAAGAATTGGCTTGAGACTGGTACGTGGTTTGAACTAGGTCTGGGTATGAGGGGTCTAGGAGAGAGCCCTGCAACATAGCTGGTATTAAATCATTAAAAATACAGATATTGTAATTATGTGGTTAATGGTAAAATCATCCACAATTCACTATGTGATGAGTAGTTAGTGATGATGTCATGCCATTGTTTGGTAGGTTATTGATTCTGCAGTTGCTCCCAATAATCATCTCTAGTTGCTTACATGCCATTTGATCCATATGAGGGGCACCTTTCAATCTGGGTAGCAATTTTATAGATGATTCTCTTATTTAGTGACCAATGGAATAAGAGAGTGGATGGATTTCTCCTAGTAATCTCCTGTCATGTGCTTCATGCACTGATGATAAAATAATTCCATTGGATAGAATTAATACAGTTATGTATTATATGTTGCTAGTTTGGTTTTTGGTTTGGGTTTAACTGTTATTTTTATTAGCTCAGGTATCATATGAGAAAGCACACACATATATTGCTAGAGATCCATCACAAAACTGACCTTCTCTCTCTCTCTCTCACACACACACACACACACTTTCTTGCTCTCTCTCACACACAACTAACCAAAAATAGAATGTACTATTTGGAAATCATTAGTTGTGGATTTAATTTCTATTTGAACTCAATTGTAATCAAGTGGGCTTCATACGTTGCAGGAAAAATACTTGTTTTGATTCGTGAGCTTGGTGTGCAGTTCAATGATGGCATCAACATACTTGTATGTTGTCTTTACACTAACTTTTTCCTGTAAAATGTTAAGAACATATTTTACTTTATTCCACTATGAGAGAAGAAGGTGACTATTATATTTTTTCCCAAGGAGATCTTCACATATTTGAAATTTTACCATAAGTCTTCCAATTTTTCATTCACACATGTCTCAACTATTAAAATCAGTTTTGTGACTAATCCTTTCAAATTAGTAGACAATTGTTTACTTTTTGATTGGTTAATGAGGGTTTTTGTAGGGATTCCACAACCTTAAGACACAAATTTGGGTCCCTAGTTTCCATGTGTGGGTTTTCAACACTATGCCCATATGCTTTGGGACTTGCATTATTGCAGGTCATGTGAGATGTATCCAACTATTTCTATGGAAATTTTTTCCCAAGTATTCATTGTTGGGTCTTCTACCATTGTTCTTATAAGCTATTTACTCACTATATGTATCCAAGACCCATTGTTCACACATTTCAAATTAAAGAGATATAACATATCAGCCAAGCAGTATCTATGTCACCCTAATCATGTTTTATGCTTATATTGGCACAGTACAATATATCGGCACAACAAATAGCAAGCTTCACCGATAAAAATATTGTAGGAATGGCCTATGTGAACGAGGAAGCACATTATACAATATCAACATAGGAACATTGCATTCATACCGATCAGCAGAAGAAATTGGGCTATATATTTTGATTAAAAAGGAGCAAATAGAGAATGTAGCACCACAAGAAATGCATATCGGCATAACTCATGAAATTTTCCCCGAAAAAATACTCATCGACCATCAGAAGCCTAACAAGTGACAATTATGATCTCATATACTACTCCGATGAAGATAAAAGGCTCATATCAAGGACACATTCTTTTTGTTCTACTGATGGGTTATTCAAGAAAGTAAAAGATAGACTCACTTGGGATTTCGGCATGATGTACACTCATATATTTCATCAAAGGAACACATTGATATTAGAACAACAGAAAATGGACCACCCGACAACACATCTTACACCAATAGCATTTAGTCGAGTGAACATATCTCAAGTTATGCCGACATAGTGGATAAAATAAGGCACCATCGGTGAAAGTTGTGTCGATGGAATTCATTGATGGGAGTATCACCATCGGAAGTAATGAATAGCTTTGGGCCCGATAGAACGAAGTCTCTCTGATAGGATTACATTGGATAAGCTACACCAATAAAGGACACAAGGAAAGACAAATACTTGTTGGAGTGACTTATACCGAAAGATACATCAGCCAAATTATTCATGCAAAGAACAAAAACCATACATATAACCATGTTAGGGAGGGAAGATATTTGAATGAATAATTCTTTTTTAAAAACTGCAGGGTTTTGTCACAATTTCAAAAAAAATAGTCTGACGAACCACAAAAATTTGTGATGAGGTTGTTGTACACATGACGTAGTTTTCATCATAATGGAAACAACAGTCTGCTCCACCTCGTTAGAAAATGGATGAACGTTTGGTGTTTTTTTTACAATTTCAAATGGGCATTCTGCAATGTTTTGTGATTTTTTGCATCGATAGATGGATGAAGTTATGTTGATTTTATGACGAACATCACCAACATTTTTTGTGGCGCTGACCAACGATGTTGGGTCATGGTTTTGACATATAAAAATTGGTCGTAAAAGTGACAAAAATCCAATGACAAAATTTAAATCAATGTTGCATCGGTAAGTTGACAATATTTTGTCGATATGTCACCAAACATTCGTCAGAGTTTGTATTCAAATATAGTAGTGTCCATACAAAGATGAATATAATAAGATAATAAACTAAATAGATACAATGTTTCTCCTTGATATGTGGTAGTCTTATTATCATAGGATGCTCATTACCATGCATGAGGGCATAAAATTATTTTGTGCTATCATATTTGATCAATAAGAAGCAATACAATATTACCAATCTAGGCTCATATTTTCCCTTACACTTGGGGGTAAATGGTAGTTAGCCTTATGTAAGGTGTATTCCTATATACAAGAGTACTTTACATTTTTCACCATATCTTTAAAATATTAGTGTCAAGTACAATAATATTTTAAGGGGGGCATATTACCCCACATATTGATGCTGGAGCATCAAGGGTGAAGAGAATTCTTGCACAAAATAAAATCATTTTTTATTTTATTTTTCCTTTTTAAATTTTGGTGTGATATTCTTGTGGGCATGAAATATTTCTATATTTTCCTTCCTTCAACAACTTTGATTGCGACCCCTTTCCATACACTTGTGTTTGGCATAAAATTCCAATTCAAAGTCATTTCATTTGGTGAAAAATCAGATTATACATGGGAA
Organism: Sequoia sempervirens; assembly: GCA_007258455.2. Lineage (NCBI taxonomy): Eukaryota > Viridiplantae > Streptophyta > Pinopsida > Cupressales > Cupressaceae > Sequoia > Sequoia sempervirens. Next base: position 136,116 of record VDFB02355174.1, read on the forward strand.
GCAAAGTCTCATGCCCAAAGGATAGGGTAAACGATGAAGGGGTCTAATTGCATGAATCTTATTCCCAAAGGATAGGGTAAACGATGTTGACTAACAAATTTTGAATAGGAAAATCCCAACACGTAGTTTTCGCAATGAAGAAAAAAGAAGGAAAATAGGAGAAGACAAGAAAGAAGAGGAAGAACATTGACCTGGGTGCCCAAATCACCATGTCTTGGAATTTGAGAAGATGTTTCTACTTGGGGATTACATATTTAATATGTTGAAGCTGATTTTTGGTGTTTTCCATAATCTTTCTTGTAGGAGTTTGCACATTGGCTTTGAGTTTTTCCAATAGATGTTTGTTGATGTAGTTGAATCTTTTGAAAATGAAAAAGCATGCTTGATTTTTCTGATTGTAATGCTCCCATATTCATTTAAATGCAAATGATAATTCTTATGCTAGTTTTTTTAATTAATATTGCAAATTAGCATTGATTTGGTGCAGCCAAGGCTGCAACAATTGAAAAACCCACAAGTTTCTCAAATGTTGATCTACATCAATCGGTACCAGAGCAAGATTTTAGAATTTTAAAGAGGAAATGGTACATAGTAGATGAGGTAGGGGAATATCCCCATGAGGAGAAGAAAATCCAGGGCTCATGGAGATGCTAAGGTGAATCACAACAAGGTTAGAAGTCATAGAAAATTCTCAGAGAAGATGGGTTCTTAGTGAAGATGTTAGTGAAGATGGGGAAGATGTTCCAAAGGTTGCAATAGTGTAGGGAGGAGATGCACATGAAGAGAGGTTCTTACAAGTGTTGGCTAATATTAGGAGTAAGCCAAGAATGGACCCATCGAGTTACAATGAAAGTATGAATCTAGAAGAGCTTACTAATTGGATTGTAGAAACAGACAAGTATTTTGATTTGGAAGCCATTGAAGAAAAAAGAAAGTGAAATATGCTAACACAAGGTTGAAGGGGCACGAAAACCTATGGTGGGATCAATTATAGATTGAAATACAAAGGAAAGGTAAGGATAAGATAAAATCATGAGAGAAAATGGTTGTGAAATTGAAAATTAAATTATTGTATGTGGACTATCACATCATCTTAATCAAAAGGTTGTAGAACCTTTAAAAAAAGGACTTGAGTGTCATAGGATACATAGAGGAATTATATAGACTAAACATATGTGCTAGAAATGCAAAGGATGATGAGGATCAAGAAGAAAGATATGTAAATTTTTTGAGAATTAGTATTCAGGATGAACTTAGCATGGTCTTGATAAGGACAGTGGAAGAGGCCTACCAATATGCACTGAAAGAAGAGGAGATGTTAGCAAGAAGACAACAAGGGAGCTTTAGGGGAAGAGGAAAACCTCCATGAGGTAAGGGGAAAAAAATAGTGGAAGAGGGCAGCCAATAAAGGAAGAGGAAGCAATCTAATCACAAACAAATCATGGAACAAATACAAGAGGAAGGGATATTTTCCAAGAAGAGGTGAAACTTTGAGAGAGAGAGAGGAGAATATGGTAGAGGAAGGGGATTTTCAAGAGTGTACTTTAATTATGGAGAAATGGGTCATTGGGCCTTTGAGTTCCCTCAAATAAGAGAGGTGGGGAAGACAAACACTAGAAGAGAATACACTATTGAAGCTAAAAATGTGACAAAACTAGTAGACCCAGAAGATGGAGAAGTAGTCATGTTGAAAAGAGTGCTTTTAAAACTAGAGAAGCAAGCTCAAGAACCAACAAAAAGGAGGAGATCATTTAAAATGATTTATAAATCTCAATTAAAATGTTGCACCATAATAGTGGACAATGGGAGTACACAAAATTTTGGTGTCCCAAGATATGGTGGAGAAGCTGAAGTTAGAAACGATGAAGCACCCAAATCCTTACCAAGTCACTTGGTTACAAAAAGAACATCAACTTTTGTTGAGTGAGAAATACTAGATAAATTTTTAGATTGGTAACTATAAGGATGAGATACTGTGTGATATGATGTCAATGGATGCATGCCACATCCTATATTTGAGTAGGCCATGGAAATATGATTGAAAGGAAATGCATGATGGTGAAGTAAACACCTATACAAGCACAAAGGACAAGAAAATGTATCTCATGAACCCACTAAAGGAGATTCAAAATAATGTGGACAATGATACCAAGGTATTCATAATCACTAGTAAACATTTTTTGAAGTAGTTAAAGGAGGAACTATGTTATGCTTTGATTTTTGGATCACAAGAAGTTGGGACAGTAAGTGAAGAACCAGAAATTCCTGATGAAATCAAGAAAATATTGCAAGATTATGATGATATTTTGATGAAGGATCTTCCAAATGGACTCCCACCAATTAGAAGTGTAAGCCATTGTGATGAAGGGTACTCCCCTTACAATGTGAAACTCGCAACAATATAGAATTACACAAAAAATATGTAAGAAGAGAATATTTTCTATTATCACTAAAATAAAAATGAAATTAGAACATTACAATTGACAACACACAGGCTTTCTAATCACATAAATTTTCAAATTGCTATGCCCTTAATATTATTTTACATCAGGTTATGAATAGTCGGCTTGTGGCTATCTTAACTCTCTATTAAGTCATATTATCATTAGTATATTGTTATTTAGTTGTGTAGGTCGGCCTAAGACTTATATAGGTGTGTCTAAGTCGGCCTAGGTGATATCCTAGGCATAAATAGGTATATATAGGAGGTTGTGAGTCTTATTTCATCATCAAGTTGTGAAGTGTGTTCTCATTAGAGATATTTGGAGGTTTTCCCCCTTGAAGTGGCTTGTTATTCTCAATTATTATCAAGTATTTGCAGCATATTTCATATCATATTCTTCTATTGTGCAAGTTATTTCATAACACAAATCTACAAATCAGAGCTAGAATCCACTTTGGTCTACCTTCCTTTTGTAACCCCATTCACATCCTTTATTTGGAAGGTATAACTACCCTAGAATCTTCTCAAGAGTGTAACTTCCTCAATAAGATATTTTGAATTTTTATTAATTTTGGTAGTACAACTTCATGGGGTCATAACTTTTGATCCGACCGTCAGATTTTCAATTATAATACCTTTTCAAAAATCTCTTGAGAAGGTGCACTCACTAAAAGTAGTATTGATAGGTAGACTATTTTTGTTTTCCACCAATTTTTTTCCCACCCAAAGCCTCTAAGTGCCTCAAAATTGACTTTGAATATTTTGACAGGATTTTCAAAAATTGAAATTTTAATATTTCTCAAATGACAAATGATATTGGAGTGATTTTTTTTTCCATTGGATTCAATTTACCTTTCTAAAGGTTTGTTTAAAATTTCATTCCCAATTGTGCAAACTTGATAAAAATAATAACCTTGCCAAATTTATCCCTTATTGAAAAGAAACAACATTTTTTTTGGGTGATGCAAGATTTCTCTTACACCCTAGATGGTCCTGCATGACATTGCATGGATTTGATACTAAGAGAAAGCTTAGAAAACAAGGAAGTATATAGAATGAGCACCATAGAGAATGAAGAGATAAATAAATAAGTGCAAGGGTTGTTGGATAAAGGTTTGATAAGAGAGAGCTTGAGCCCATGTGCAATATCAGAAATTTTGGCACCCAAAAAGGATGGAGAGTGGAATATGTGCATCTATTCTAGAGCTTTTAACAAGATTACAATTAAGTATGGATTCTCATTTCCTCATATGGATGATTTGATGGATTTCTTGAGTGTAGAAAAATACTTCACCAAAATTGACTTGAAGAGTGGATACCATCAAATAAGGATTAGAGAAGGGGACGAACGAAAGACCACATTCAAGAGAAAAAGGAGGGGTTATATGAGTGGTTGGTTATGCCAATATGACTCACAAATTCTCTAGCAAGAGCATTCATGATTTTGATGAATGAGGTTCTCAAACCATTTCTTGTTAAGTTTGTAATTGTCTATTTAGATGACATCTTGGTTTTTAGAAAAGAAAAGGATGAGCATTTAGAACATGTGATGGTTGTTTTGTAGATGTTAAGAGAGGAAAATTTGTTAGTAAATCTTAAGAAACGTGTCTTTATGAAGGAGGAACTACTATATTTGGGGTTTGAAATCTCAAAGAAAGGCTTACGAATGAACCCGAAAAAGGTTAAGACAATCCTAGAATGTCCATCACCTAGAAGCATGTTTGAGGAAAGGAGTTTTCATGGTTTGGAAAGATTTTATAGGAACTTTATTAGAAATTTCAATAGTATTTGTGTACCAATCACTAATATAGTGAAGGGAGAGAAAAGGGACTTCAATTGGATAGCTACAATAGAGTGAATTTTTAACATATTGAAGGAAAAGGTGACCAAACAATCCATATTAGCATTGTTGGATTTTAACAAAGTGTTTCAAGTTGATTGTGCTGCTAGTGGGACAACCATAGGAGGAGTTCTCAATCAAGAGGGGAATCCCATATCTTACTTTAATGAGAAGTTAAATGAAGCCAAAATAAAATATTTAGTGTATGATCGAGAGTTTTACTCTATTGTGTAGGCCCTCAAGAAGTGGAGACACTATTTACTACCAAAGGAGTTTGTCGTCTACAATGATCTTCATGACTTATAATTCATTAATAGCCAAGTTAAGTTAAATCAAAAGAATATGAAGTGGGTGGAGTTATTTCAAAGTTATTCTTTTATTCTCAAACATAGAAGTGGTAAGTCAAATTGGGTAGAAGATTCTTTGAGTGGTAGGTGTTTGTTATTGAAAAAAATACAAGTAAATGTCACTGGCTTGGATCTAATGAAAGAGTTGTATGAAAAATATCTTGATTATAGTGAAGCATTGGAAGCTTTTAAGTCTCTAATAGAGATTAATAGAACTGAGTGGCTGGAGTATTTCATTCAAGAGGGCTTACTATTCAAAGGGTAGTGATTGTGCATACCAAGGGGATCAATGAGAGAGAACTTGATTCAAGAAAAACATGGTGGGGGATTTGTTGGAAATTTTGGAGTAGATAAAACTTTGGGTTAGCTGATTGAAACTTATTATTGGCCAAGCATGGGTTAAGATGTGAAAAATATGGTTCAAAGATACTCAATATGTCAACATGCCAAAGGAACTAGCCAAAAAATGAGATTATACCAGCCTTTACCAATTTCGGATAAGCCATGGGAAGAAGTGAGTATGGATTTTGTTCTTGGGCTTCCAAAAACCCAAAAATTTAATGATTCTATTTTTGTTGTGTTTGATATATTTTCAAAGATGGCTCACTTTATTTCTTGCAATAAATCAAGTGATGCATCACATGTTGCCAATTTATTTTTCAAGGAGGTTGTAAGGTCGCATGGTTTGTCAAGAAGCATTGTTTCGAATAGAGACACTAAATTTTTTAGTCATTTTTGGAGGACATTATGGAAGAAGTTGGGCACACATTTAACTTATAGCTTAGACTATCACCCCCAAATGAATGGCCAAAAATAAGTGGTCAATAAAAGTCTTGGAAATTTGTTGAGACACTTAATAGATGGGAGACCAAAATAGGGGGATGTGATACTTGCACAAGATGATTTTTCTTAAAATAATTCCATCAATAAAAGTATAGGTAAGAGTTATTTTTATATTTTATATGTCTATAGTCCTAAAGGTGTTCATGAGTTAAGAGATAATGTAGATTTTGAAAGGAAAGGTACAGTAACAGAGGCTTATGTTGATTATACACATGAGTTGCACAAAGAATTTAAGGAGTGGTTGGAGTCCAATACAAACAAGTAAAAAGTTCATGCTGATTTGAAAAGAAGAGGACAAGAGTTTGAAGTTGGAGAGCTAATATTAGCATACCTATAGAAGGAGAGACTTCCTCAAGGCACTTACAATAAGATGAAATGTAAGAAGATTGGATCGTGCAAGGTACTTAGAAATTTTTTAGCTAATGCATATGAAATAGAATTGCCTCCAAGAGTAGATATTTCACCTATTTTCAATGTAGCTGATATTTATCATATTTATGGTGATGAAACACATGAAAAGAAGATTTATATTTCATATTGACAATGTTGGGAGCAACAAATTCTAGAAAAGGGGTGTGAATACATAGATGAAGTTGTTGATTCAAGAGTGGTAAGAAGAATAAGATGCATGGAATAGAAGGAGTATTTGATTAAATGGAGAGGGAAGAAGATGGAAGAGGAAACATGGGTGGCTTCCCCCAAGCTTATCAAGCTTGGAATCCCAAATCCATATGAATTTTCATGAGTTCACACTCATGAAAAGTTATTTCTTACCCTGAACGTTTGATGTAGGAGAATTAGAGGTGAAGAGAAATCCTACAAAACCAAAAAAAATAAAAATTCCTTTTTAAATTTTGGTATGATGTTGGTCTTGTGGGCATGGAATATTTCTTGATTTTCCTTACTTTAGAAACTTTGATTGGGACCTCTTTCCATACAATTATGTTTGGTATGAAATTCAAATGCAAATTCATTTCATTTGGTGAAAAATTAGATTATACATGGGAGACAAAGTCCCATGCCTAGGTTGGGAGAAATTATATTTTATTGTTTTGTAACTCCCATGAATTAAAAAGAATTATAATGAATGCTCTGTAGTAGTTCCTAGCACCTAGGAGTGGAGGTGTAGGAATGAGATAGTGGATGTGTAGGAATGAGATACAACACTCGAATGGTACTATTCCTTGCCTAATAATTCTATATTCTCATTTGACCAGCTTGTCAATCAGTTTCTCTATCAATTCCAAGCTAACATCGATCTAAAGATGACCTTCTCAGATCTCGTCTGATGTAAGAAAGGAGAACACGAGAAGATAATTGATTTCATTGCACAATACCAAGCACTCTTTTCACAAATATCGTATCCACTACCTAACTCAGATGTGCAAAAGGTATTCATAGGAAACTTGCAACGAGCCTAGAAAGGAGAAATTTTCCTTAATGGAATACCCTTCTTTCACACATCTATGTTACGTTATGAGAATACCAAAAAATGGTGGTTCAGTTCAAGGGATCCTCCTCACACTCCCATTCTAAAGGAAAATCTACTGTGTCCATTTCAGGAAAAGGAAAAGTTGTTGCAAATGTAGTTGTCATGACTAATGACCATGGTCTCAGGCACAATAGAAAGTTTAAAAAATTATCTAAATCTTATTCTTATACTCTACAAAAGCTACTGAAGGATAAGATTATAATATTGGGAAATCCTCAACCCTTGAAGGAGCCTTATCCTGATTGGTACAATGGGAATTCATTTTTCTAGTACCATAATGTTCCTAGGAATGATACTAAGCATTGTATGTGCCTGCATCATGAGATACATGATCGCATTGATGATGGTATCATCTGTCTTGATGGAAAGAAGAAGAACATGAATAAGTTAGTGGCGAAGGAAAATAGAAAATTATAGATTTATACGGATCCATTTTTGTCTCACTCTATGAACTTGATTATTGGTCCTTCTGATGATTCTCCTAAACCATTGACATACATTAATGTGGTCTCATTCACTCCTACTCCTCCCCCACTACCTACGACTGGCTTGCTAGATGTGATTTTCACCTCACAGGAATTGCCTCTAAATAACATGTTGGCATAAGGTTATAGTGGAGATGGTATTTGGCTTCTAGTGTTGTCATTGATGGCAACTAAAATCATCTTTGTCTTCAGTTATGCATTCAGTCACACCGACAAAGAAAGTGAAAATTGTGTGTTACCATCAGAGTACTCAAGCAATAGGGTATTCGGTTTGATAGCTTCACCAGATCATTATTTTGTGTTGTGGATTGATGAATTTTTTTTTCAGGCACATGAAACATATTATTATTGAATCTCGTGATGTTGCTTTTGTGGCTATATGCTTTTGGAGGTCTGGTAGGACATTTTTCTATCTATTTGCTTGATAAAGCCAACTTAGTGGAAATGATGTGTAGCGGATGTATAAAGTTGAATTATTTTAATTATCTTCAAGCTCATATGTTTAATTATTGGTCCTAGCTATTGTATAGCTAACTTGTTCAAATCCACATCAAAATTATTCACTGTTTGGGATGACAAGTTGCAAATTTTATTAAGTTTTGTTGAGCCGACCTATAGCGATTGATTCCTTGTGAGCGGATATATTTAGATGATCAGTCATATCATTTGGATGGATGAAGAAGTTGTGTGTGTGTATGTTGTGATTGTCCAAGTTGTATTTGAGTGATATCATGTGCAGTTTCATTTGCAAATAAATATTTTGTGTGAAAACTTGAGCATAATAGAGCAGAAGTTCAACATTAGTCATCAGGACAGAAGTTCAACATCAGAGCTAAACTAGAATTGTAATCAAGCATTGGTAGATGCCATTATCTCAGTTCATTTACTTTGGATCTATTCCAAACTATTGTAAGGGCAATGAGGCCCATTTTGAGCAATGAGCTCTAGGTAGTGACCCTGAATGCAAGCGCATTCTCATTTTGTAATACTTCTTTTGAGTATACTCAGAACTTATTGTGGATTGGCCATCCAGTGTGGTTTTTCCCCTTATAGGGTTTCCATGTAAAAATCCTTGTGTTATCATTGTTTGGTCTCTTCCTTTATGTTTCTACATATTGATTTTGATTAAATGTGTTAAGTTGATTAAAGATGAGGATAAAAGAATTAATGTTTGCAGAACACTGATTCACCCCCCCTCTTAATGTTGCTTGTTTCCAACAATTGGTATTAGAGATTTTTCCTCGAAAGAAGCCTAATACCTTAGGGAGATCTTGGAAATTAAATTCAATGGATACAAGTATTCTTCAACAACAACTCATGGTGGCCTTGGATGATCTTGACCAATCAAAATCTGAGATCTGGGAACTGCAAGAAAGTCTTGAAAATGCAAAAAAAATTATCCAGTCATTGAAAGACAAAATCAATGAATCAAGGGAGAAAAGAAAGGAATTATGTGGTCAGCTCAAGAAGAAGAACAAAACCAATGAAGATGAACAACTCAGTTAAGCCCTGAAGGAGAAAATAAAATAATGTGAAAAGTTTTCCCAAGGGAATGCTGCCTTGAAGCATGAGACAAAATCCATCATGATGAAGATGACCAAAGAGTTAGAGGATAGGAAGAAAAATGAAGAAAAGATTGCACAATCCTTGAGAGAAATTTTTGAACAATGCAGCCAACTAGAGAATGAATTGGAACAAACCAAGAATAATGAAGAGGAGCTTGAAAAATAGCTTGATGATCTCAGAGATGAACTTGCTATTGCAAATGAGTTTAAGGAAAAATTCAAAGAAAGCTCATCCAAACTTGATGAACTAATCAAAGGTCAGAGAACTGATGGTGATAAACGAGGTCTTGGATATGAAGAAGGAGAAAGCTCCAGATCTGGACAAAGGAGATTTGATCAGATGAATTATGGACAAAGAAAATTCAAACAAGGAAACCAGATGAATGAATCCAGGAGGAATATGGTAAGGCAACCTAATGCTCAAAGATTTAATGGCTACTGTTATGCTTGTAACAAATTTGGTCATATTGTTTCTCAGTGTAGGAGTAGGATGAACACAAGTAGACCATCATTTTTAAGTTAGTGCTTTAATTGCTACAAGTATGGTCATAAGTCAAGTGAGTGCAACATTGTGATGCGTAACTTACATAGAGACATCAAATGTTATGCATGCAATAGATTTGGACATGTTGCTAACCAATGCAGATCAAGACAAAGTCAGTGGAAAATTTGGATTAGACAGAGGAGTGTTGTTTCTACAATTGCAATAAATTTGGTCACACTTCCATATTCTGTTGGAACAAAAGAAGTTCAGTAAAATAGAACGTGCAACCAGATGTTGAGGGAAAATGAAAGATCACTATGAATGAAATCAAGAAGAAAATGCAGAAGAAATGGGTGAGGAAGAATCCCTCTACGGAAACTAATGGATCTGCACCAGAAGCCTCTTCTGGTAATACCTCTAGAAACTAACTGTAGGTCTCTGCCATAGGGGGAGTTGTCAAGAAAATCTTCTAAATCCCCTACAAGTGGCTGGCACTAGAATACAGATGAGTCTAGTAGGAAATAGGTTGTTCTTCAGGTGTTGTCGAATGAAGCTAAGGTATCAATGAGGATTATTTTTGGTCCACACAAGAATTGTTTGTCCTAGAATTAAAAAAAAATCTTGCAGAATTAGGGCAAGAGCATTTATTACAAAAAGTACAAAGTTAAGTTCAGTGAAAATAAAAGAACTGTTTTCACTCTCATTTGTCACATTGCATTTGAGTGAAAGAAGTCTGAATCACTCTAAGGTAATCCTTTCTAAAGCGAAAAAGAGATTCAAGCTTGAAAAAGGAATCTGCGAATCGACCTCCATTTCATCTCTGAAAGGTATTTATAGAAAAACCTGTAAATTTGTGTACTCTCAATCATGTCTACCCCACTATTAGTTGAAGTCAAAGATAGGTTGTGTCCAAATTTTAAGTGGCATCCATACAAATCAATAGAAATTGAGCCCATAGGTGCATTTTCTTCTATGTTGTATGGTGTTTTGCACATCGAAGATATTAGGGAATATATGCATCTGAACATTGAGGAATTGGGTAGTGCTCAACTACTGGAATTATATTATAACCATATAGTGCAAGATAATTTCTCCGTGAAGCTTAAATTCCAAACCCTAGTGGACAAGAAATTTGCACAATATGCAAAGTTTCCCATATTTGGGGAGGATGAGTGGGTTCGATACATTCTGAGCAAAGTGCATGATGAATTTATGTGGCTAGATATACGATTTAAAATCTCCAAGGAAGCTATTTGTGTAGTGACAAGTTTAAACTCTTCTAGTAGACTCCCTGTATTGAAGTCCATAAAGAATGATGATGTCACTAAAGCAACTGGATCTCATTGGGATAGAAGGGCAATGACCATAGAACATATTGTCGAGGTTGATGTTAAATTTTCATCCATGATCATAGGGTATAAGATCTATCATTCGAGTTGGGAAAATTTAGTATCTGGAATTACCATCTATATAGCCTATGAGATGATTAAGCAGAATGCAGATTATGATTTATGTGAAGGGCTTAGAGGGAATCTTTGAGAAAATTTGAAGAAGATCAAAAAGGACAAAAAGAACATGTTCAAGTTCAGAAACCTGTTAATCTATCTGTATTTTTACTTCTTAGGTGAAGTACCAGGATTCGGTAAAGTTTAGTCAAGAAATGATATTCCGGTAGCAATACAAATCTGGGATATACTATGCAGTCTTGGAAATTGGGAGACCCACAACACAATCCTGTGGGGTCATTTCAAAAAAATTCAAAAATAGATGCATGCTAGAGAAAGGATACCTTAAGCCATAGTAGAATAGTATAAGGACTCCATATGCTTTATGATTGATATTGACCAATGTTACATGGAAGTTGTTGATCCTAGGTTAGTTTGGATCATGCTGATGGGCTATGAGGTAGATGGAAATATTTTGAAGTTGTATGTAGAATATCTACTAAACTCACCTCTAGATCCTAATGAAGAAAATTTTGGTACATACGCTAAGAAGATTTTGCAAGTTCATTCAGATTTAAGGAAACCAATGTCCATCAGGAAAGTAAGGAAAGAAACTAAAATCTTTGTAGAGAATATGGGTATTCTAGTTGAAAAACTAAAAGAAATAAGAAGACAAAGGGATGAAGCTGAAGCAACAAAGGAGAAGGAAAAAGAAAAAATAGTTGGTCTGGGAACATCTTCAACCAGAGCAACCAAGAGTTCCCCTTCTACAAATCCAAATAAGGCCAAAGCCTCTGGAAGAAAGAAGAAGAGAAAAAGTTCAAAAAATTACAAAGCTACATCTGTAGAAGAGGAAGAAGAAACAGATTTAGAAGAGATAGTAAGAGAATTGAAGGCTACTGGGACTCATGCGGTTAAGATGAACAAAAGGAAGCCTTCTGAAAAAAGTGAAGAAGCTTAGAGGAAGCCCAAAATTGTCAAGTCTAGCATGTCTATAGAAGAAGTTGAAAATGTAGCAATAGCTGATGGTAATCTCAAGCCTCTTTGTGATCTATTTGAGACTTTTGATGATTATGTTTGGCTTACCAACAAGCCTATATAAAGCTTTGAATTCAAGGAGGGTATCTTCCAGAACTAAGGATGAGAACTTGAGAAAAAGGGTTCTTGTTGATCTGTGCCTAGAGATGGGGATTGAAGAAATGGACTCACTTCTTCTAAGAGTCAAACAAGAATTCAGAAGAAAATCAAGAATAAACAAACTCATGATTGGTGACACCAAAGCTATGATGAGTGAGACTAAGGAAATTTTGGAAGAATTTTTGTCAAAAGAAAAGGTAAATGGTGAAGTAGTCAATACTAAATAGACTGAAGGCCATGAAGAAGTAAATGTGGAAATAAATAAATCAAAAGAAGGAAATGCAGATGAGGTAGTAAAAGAAGGGAATGAAAATGAGGAAGTATATGTGTTAGGAGAAGAAAATGAAAATGTGGAAAACATAAATGTGTCTAATTATCTAGTATTTGAGGATACTCTAACTCCTCCCAATGTTGAAAATGTTGAGACTCATGTAGTAACTAAGAACCAATTGAGGATATTTTTGAAGAGAAAGAAGTTCCTACTGAAGAAAAGGAAACTCCAAAAACCATTCTGGAAGCTCAATCTGAAACTAACAAGGGAAAGCAGTAAAAAATCAGCCTAAATAAAGCAAAAGAATCCCTATTGGAGCAACCCATAGAATCAGATTATGAATTTTATGAGAACTCAATCAATTTATCTACTTTATCTCCAATTCAGATGTTGAAAGTCACTAAAATATCTCAAGATAAAGCAAATGAGAAAATATTGAAATCTCACATTGAAGATAGTGAGCTATTAAAACTTGCCTTTAGAGTTCTATAGAAACTACTGCCTATGCATGCTTTGGACCCATCAGGATCCACCTCCTGTGAGTTAAAAAGGTTGATAAACTCTGTCAATTCTCATTTCAAATCTTTTGAGGATTCAACTCTAGTTAAAGTGAGAAAGGAATTCAAGGAGGAAAGACTTGGCAACCTAAAAAAGTTAATCACCAAAGATAGGAAGTTGTTAGGAACTTGGATTCAGCATACTCAAAGTGCTATAATTGAAAGAGGAAATGTATACAAGTCCTGCTTAATCCTACCAAAATTTACAATTGCAAATGAAAAGAAGATAAAAGACATTGAACAGTAGTTGGCTATTATTTCCAACAACCTTGATCCCTTGGCTAGCAGTGTGTGTCTTCGGGATTGTTAGGTAAAATCCTTGCTTGACCAAATGAAGAATTGAAAGTTTGAAAATGAAAGAATCATTAGTAGAGTAAGTGACTTAAGGAGACTGATCAGTACAAAAATTGAGATGATTGCGAATGCTTTAAAGGAAGAAAAAAGTGTTGTAACTTCCCCTGATCTGGTAAGTTTGGAAGCAACATAAACATTATCCTATCTTCTTTGTGGTCACATCACCATTTTGGAAAGTCTGATGAGTATTTGGGACTCCAACCTTAGTGAATTGAAAAAGGTCTTTGAAGAAATTTTCCAATTACTGTAAATCTCCAGATAATACTTATATAGTTTTGTATCCCCAATTTTGTCAGTGATGTCAAAGGGGGAGAGAGAGTGTAGTGAAAAATTCCTTAATAAATATTATTAGGGGGAGTAATATTTTGGAGTGGTACAATATTTTGTATTTTGTATTTTGGTAGTATGTTAATCTCGACACTTAATAATTTTTCACTAAGTGTTGCCATCAATTCCAAAGGGGGAGATTGTTGGCATAAGGTTCCAGTGAAGATGGTCTTTGGCTTCTAGTGTTGTCATTGATGGCAACTAAAGTCATCTTTTTGGTCCACAGTTATGCATTCAGTCACACCGGCAGAGAAAGTGAAAATTGTGTGTTACTAGCAAAGTACTCAAGCAACATGGTATCCAATTTGATAGCTTCACTGGATCATCATTTTATGTTGTGGATCGATGAATTTGTTTTTCAGGCATGTGAAACATATTATTATTGAATCTCATGATGTTGCTTTTGTGGCTATATGTTTTTGGAGGTCCGATAGGACATTTTTCTATCTATTTGCTTGATAAATCCGACTCAATGGAAATGATGTGTAGAAGATGTATAAAGTTGAATTATTTTAATTATCTTCAAGCTCAAATGTTTAATTATTGGTCCTAGCTATTGTATAGCTATCTTTTTTAGATCCACATCAAAATTATTCACTGTTTGGGATGACAAGTTGTGAATTTTATTAAGTTTTGTTGAGCTGACCTATGGTGATTGATTCCTTGTGAGAAGATATATTTAGATGATCGGTCATATCATTTGGATGGATGAAGAAGTTGTGCATGTGTATGTTGTGAATTTCCAAGTTTTATTTGAGCGATATCATGCGCAGTTTCACTTGCACATAAATATCTTGTGTGCAAACTTGAGCAGAATAGAGAAGAAGTTCAACATCAGTCATCAAGATAGAAGTTCAACATCAGAGCTAAACCAAAACTATAATCAAGCATTGGTAGATGCTATTATCTCAGTACATTTACTTTCGATCTATTCCAAACTATTGTAAGGGTAGTGATCTCTAGGCAGTGAGCCTGAATGCAAGTGCATTCTCATTTTGTAATACTTCTTTTGAGTATACTCAGAACTTATTGCGGATTGGCCATCCACCGTGATTTTTCTCCTTACAGGGTTTCCACGTAAAAATCCTTGTGTTATGGTTGTTTGGTCTCTTTCTTTTTGTTTCTTCTTTTTGATTCTAATTAAATGTGTTAAGTTGATTAAAGATGAGGATAAAAGAATTAATGTTTGCAGAACACTGATTCACCCCCCCTCTCAATGTTTCTTGTTTCTATCATAACAAGCCCTCTCCCCTATACATTCATGCTCACCTCAATGGAAACATTGTGACAGGAGTCCTAGTTGATCCCATGAGTCAAGTGAATGTTATTACAGAGGAAACATTGTGGCTAAATTCATTATAGAGGAAGGAATATGAGAAAATGAAATCTATTATATGCACGCATGACGATCTCTCTTATGTCATATGGAAAAATAATATTTTACATTTATTTCTCCTTTGACATGAAAAACAAAATACTCATAATGAAAACACCTGATACTACCTACTCCCTCTGAGATGTAGCCACCAAAACATTAGCCCAGAAGAAAGATAAATACATAGATTCACAGGACTAATGCATCTCCATATGTATCTAGTTCAAGAAAGGAGGTAAAATAACCCCTAACTTCTCCCAGAGATATTCAAAAGTATCTTTAGGAAGCGCCTTCATGAAAATATCAACAATATGATCCTTTGTCAAAACATACTCAAGCTTTACTTCATTCTCCATTACCTTCTCTCTCAAGAAATGATATTTGATAATATATGCTTCATCCTTGAGTGTATCACAAGATTCTTTGAAATATTAATTGCACTTGTATTATCACAGAAAATAGAAATAGGATCATCATATACCACTGTGATATCTTTTAATGCATGCTTCATCCATAGAACTTGTGTATAGTAAGATTCAACAACAATATACTCAGTTTCAGTAGTAGACAAGGAGACTGAATATTTCCTTTTACTCGACCATGCCACCAATCTACATCCAAGAAATAATGCACCACCACTTGTACTTTTTCTATCATCCAAGCATATAGCCCAATCTACTTTTGTATAGGAACTAAGTGTAAATTCAGTATCTTTAGGATACCACAATCCATAATCTGGAGTGCCATTCAAATATTTGAAAATTATTTTAACAACATGAGTTTCCTTAGAGTCCTCTTGAAATCTAGCCACAAGACAAACAACATGCATAATATCCAGTCTAGTAGCAATCAAATACAATAATATTCCAATCATAGATCTATACTTTCTCTGATCAGCCTTAGGTGAATCATCATCTTTACCCAATTTTCAGCCAATCACCATAGGAGTACTTACCGGTTTGGAACCATCCATCCCAAAATTCTTCAACATCTCTCTCACATACTTAGACTGTGAAATGAAAATTCCTTTCTTTGTTTGATTAATCTATAGCCCAAGAAAGAAATTCATCTCCCCAAACATAGACATTTCAAATTGTTTCTGCATCTCTTCCACAAACCTCTTGCACATGTTTTCATTTCCTCCAAAGATAATGTCATCAAAATACACTACTACAATCAAGATTCTATCATTTTCAATCTTAAAGTATAGATTATTCTCTGTCGTACCTTTGTTAAAACCATGTTGAATCAAATACTTGTCTAACCTTGCATACCAAGCTCTAGAAGATTGCTTCAATCCATATAAAGCTTTCTTCAATCTGCACACCATATCTAGTTGATCTATTAATTGAAATCCTTCTGGTTGTTCCATATAAAATTCTTCTTCTATTTCACCATTCAAAAATGTTAACTTGGCATCCATCTAATAGACCTTAAAGTCTTTATGAGCAGCAAATACCAAGAACATCCTTATAGCTTTCATTCTTGCTACTGGAGAAAAATTTTCCTAAAACTATATGCCTTCTACTTGTGAGCAACCTTTACACACAAGCCTCACTTTGTTTCTAACAACTTATCCTTTCTCATTCAACTTATTTTTGAATACCCATTTTGATCCAATGATATTTTTATCTACCGGTCTTGGGACCAATTCCCAAGTTTGATTCTTCTCAATCTACATAAGTTCTTCTTTCATTGCTTCCTTCCAATGTTCATCTTTACAAGCTTCACTTACAGTCTTCGATTCAATCTCATAAAATAAACAAAGATTCACTTTAGCAGCAACTCTGCTTCTAGTCAACACACCTTTTGTCTTGTCTCCAATAATCTAACTTTCTGAATGATTCTTTGTACATATTTTGGTGTCTTAGGGGAAATCACCATAGCATCTTCTTCTATTTCATTCTATTCATTCGGCTTCACTTGCTCATCTTTTTCTTGTTCTTCCACAATCTCTTCTATTCTTACACAATTAGGCTCATCAAATACATATCCATCAATTTCAATAGAATTCTTCATTGTCTCATCAACCTTGACATTAGGAATCTCTACAATCTTTCTCAATATTTTATTGAAACGTTTGTATGCCTTGCTATTATTAGAATATCCAAGAAAAATTCCTTCATCGCTTCTTGTGTCAAACTTACCAAAAGTTTCTTCACCTCTTCAACTATAACATTTGCTTCTGAATACCTTGAAATATTTAATAGTAGGAATCCTTCCATGCCATAGCTCATAGGGATTCTTTGTATTGTTTTCTCTTGCTTGAACTCAATTGAATACATAAACAATAGTATGAATAGCTTCTTTACAGTAAACTTCTAGTAAACCAACCTCAGTAATCATTAATCTAGTAGCCTCTTGAATTGTTTTATTTTTCCTTTCAGCAACTCCAATCTACTAAGGAGTTCTCAGAGAAGATAACTATCTTTTTATTCCATGTAGTTCACAAAATATTTTAAACTCATGGGAGGTGAATTCTCTTTCACAAAGTAAACTTCTTGCTCTTGTAGGACCACAAAGATTTGTATGAAATAAATTCATTAGTCTAGTAGTGGACTATTCCTTTGATTTGTAATGATTTCTTGCTTGCTTTCCAAACTGACAATTCCTACAAATAGCATTAATGGGCTTTGTAATTCTCGGTAAATCTCTCACGGCTTGAATAACACTAATCCTTTCCAATTTATCAATATTCATGTGACACATTCTCCTATTCCATAACCAATTGTCATTAATCTGAGTCATAAAACATCATCCATCAACACCCTTAAGTCGATAGATATTCCCTTCAAATTTATTTCCTATAGCAATCAATGTTTTGGATCCTTTTCGAATCTCACATCTTTCATCCTTAAACACAAGGTCATATCCTATTCTACACATCTGACCAACACTCAACAGATTCCTTAAACCCTTAACATAGTAGACATCATCAATATGATGCTTTCCATCAAAACTTACTGAACCTATCCCACAAATTTTACCACCAATATCATCTCCAAACATAACCAGGCCTCCATAATATTTTTCAAGCTTAGAAAACTTACTTTTGATGCAAGAGCATCCAGGGTCTAAGAGCAATCTTGCATCACCCAAAAAAAAATGTTGTTTCTTCTCAATAAGGGATAAATTTGGTAGAGTTACTATTTTTGTAAGTTTGCATTTATGCACAGTTGGACACAAAATGGTAATTTGAAGCCAATGGCGAAGAAATCACTTCAAAACCATTTGTCATTTGACAGATATTAAAATTTTAATTTCAAAAATCTTAGTAAAATCTTTGGGGTCAATTTTGAGGCACTTAGAGGCTCCAGATGGGCTTGAAAATTGGTGGAAAACAAAAGTGGATAGCTTTTAGGCCCTACTTTTTGCAACAAGATTTCCTGAGCCCTTTCCGAAAAGGTATTATAATAGAAAATATGATGGTCAGATCAAAAGTTATGACCCTGCAAAGTTGTAATACCAAAATTAATAAAATTTCAAAATATCTTCCTAAGGAAGTTACACTTTCTAGAAGATTCTAGGGTGGTTACACTTTCCAGAAGATTCTAGGGTGGCTACACCTTCCAAATAAAGGATGTAAATGGGGGACTATAAAGGGAGGCGAGAGCAAAGTAGATGGTGGCTCTAATTTGTAGACTTGCAGATTTATGTAATCAGAAGGCCCATGTGATGGCAATTATAATGTTGTAATTTCATTTTCATTTCAGTAATAATAGAAAATATTTTCTTTCCTTCTTGCATTTTGTTTGTTCCATTATCTGTTGTTTTTGTGAGTTTTAAATTGTAAGGGGAGTACTCTTCATCAAGTGGTATTACCCTTCATCAAATTTTATC
Source organism: Sequoia sempervirens (assembly GCA_007258455.2). NCBI lineage: Eukaryota > Viridiplantae > Streptophyta > Pinopsida > Cupressales > Cupressaceae > Sequoia > Sequoia sempervirens. The sequence goes on from VDFB02355174.1 coordinate 154,921, forward strand.
ACCAGTCATGTGATGTGAACCACTGTCAACTACCCAAAAATCCTTCTCTTGTTTAGCATGTAGGGCAGAAATAATTGTACCTTCATTTTTCTCCTTCTCTGAAGGGATTTCTTTTACCTGTTTTAAATAAATAACAGAATTAGGTTCATCCTTAATCACCAAGAAAAAGCATTCATTGTCATCGAGATCTTCATATAATGAATCCTCATTAGATATACTAGCATTCTCATTCACATAGTAAGCTCCATTAATCTTATTTCCTTTCTTTTCTTTCTCATTTCTTTGTTTATTTCTTTTAGCTCTTTTCAGACACTTTGCAGCATAATGACCTATTTCTCCACAACTAAAGCACTTAAAGGGAAACTTATCTTCATACTTACTAGAGCATTTCCTCATTCTTCTTACAAATTTAGCTTTTATTTCATCAATTTTTTCTTCATCCGAATCTTCAGATTTTGTAGCTTTAAAAGCAGTCTCTGATTTGCACCCATTCCTTAGACTCGACTTCCTCATCTCATAAGATTTCAAAAACCCTAACAATAGATCCTTAGTATAGGTCTTATAATCTATAATCTATTCAATAGCACTCACCTTCTCACTGTAAGCATCAGGAAGAGTTCTAAGAATCTTCTTTACAATCTTGGTTTCATCTATAGTAGCACCAAGTCCTTGCATTCCGACCACTATCTCATCCAATCTATGTACATAAGCTTTAATATTCTAATCTTCAAACATATTTAGAAGATAAAACTGTGTTTCCAAGTTTTGTAATTTCTCTTCTTTGACTCTGTCATCACCATCATGCACTCTTTCCAAAGTATCCTAGACTTCCTTATCCATCTTCAAATTTTGAATCTTAATCAACTTAGAATGTACCAGACTATTCTTCAAGATGTTCTTTTCTTTATTGTTCACTTCATGTGCTTTGATCTCTTTGTGTGTACTCGAACCATTAGCAAGAGGAGTGTAAGGATTTTTGTAAGCTTTCTCCACATCATATCTACAATATTCCAAATATTCTTCCATCAATACTTTCCAAATACCATAATTAGTTCCATTGAACCTAAGATAATCATAAACCATTTTTCCATCCATCCTAGACCTTCCTCAAGCGGTTAAGCTCTTCACCAAGGAACTTTTCTCTAATACCAATTGTTGAATAGGAAAACTAAGAGGGGGGGTGAATTAGTTTCCATAGAATTAAACCTTTAATTCAATCACAAGAACTAATACTTAATACTACTTAAATGATTAATCATCAGATTCTGATGTAGAAACTCAATTCCAACACATAAACACAATAACAAAAAATTTATGCAGAAAACACAATGAGGGAAAAACCATAGTGAGGATTAACTTACACTATAGAGAATATCAAAACTAACTACAAGAGACTCACTACCTGAAATAAGGCTCACTACCTGAAACAAGTCCTCATTGTCCAACAAGGCTAACAACCTGAAAGGCTCACTACTACAAAGATACAAAGAAGACAAAGAAGAATTGTTACAAAGAGACTATAGTCTGAATGCAACAAAGGATTCCACCATAATCACTCGATCAACTTGCATGAATAATAGAGTTCACCTTTTGGTCACTGCATTTGGTAACTTAGCATTAGGCTTAACACTAATCTTCCACACTCACAACACACACACTTACTGAATAGAATCAATGTCGCAACAAATTGCACTTTCTCTTTTATCTTATAGCTCTTCTTCCTCACTCTTGTATATTTACTTATATTGCATTTATACCATCTTCAACTTTCAAACATATCCAAATTCGGCCATCCAAATCCAAATTCAAATTAGGTCAACACCAAAACATCCTAGGATGGAATTAGAATGAGGGTGACCCAAACATGTGCTTCATAGGGACCCAAATAGATCCAACACATTTCATCAATCTCGAAAGTAGTATTTCACACAAGGTCAACCAAACCAGTGTAAAACACTTAGAACCATTAAGCACGAACTTTCCAAATGTCGAAATAAAATCAGGGCAACTTAACTTTAGAACCACAAGTCATAAGACTTCATCAAAGAGAAATCTGGACCAACAACATTTCTCCCTGACCTCAACCAGAAACACAGAAAACCATAGTCCACAACTGGTGAAAACAACTTTCACTATACAACAAATCAACAACCAAAAATATAGATATAGCATCTTCTAACAACCATGAACATGTCTCAACCACACAAACATAGGAGTAAATCTAGACCAAAACACGGAGCAACCACTAAATACCTGCAACATATCTTGATTACAATTTTCTCAATATCCTCGACATATATACAGCCAACAAAAACTAGTGGATAACCAATTGACCAGTTGACATCAATGAAAACACCTTCAATCTTTCCATTCTTGTAGAATTGTGTTGGCGACAAGAAAATTACAAGTGGTGGTGCATTATTTCTTAGATGTAGATTTGTGTTATGGTTCAATAAGAAGCAAGATTTAGTTTCTTTGTCTATTGCAGAGGCTGAGTATATTGCAACAATATCATATTGTACACAGGTATTATGGATGAGACAGACATTGAAGGATATCAGAGTTGTGTATGATGAACCTATATCTATCTTTTGTGATAATACAAGTGCAATTAACATTTCAAATAAGTCAATGATGCATTCAAGGACAAAGCATATATCAATTAGGTATCACTTTTTGAGAGAGAAGGTAATAGAGAATGAAGTGAATCTTGAGTATGTAACTACAAAGGATCAGGTTGTGACATATTTACTAAGGCTCTTCCTAAGGATACTTTTGAGAATCTTTGTGAAAAGTTGGGGGTTATTTCCCCTCCTTGCCTGAACTAGATGTATATGGAGATGCATCAATCCAGTGGATCTATCTTTTTTCTAGATTGATGTTGTTGGCTACCTCTTAGGGGGAGTAGGAAGTATCATGTGTTGCCATTAATTTTCTGATTTGATTAGGTGTACTCCCAAGGGAGAGTATTTAGAGTAGGTATTTTGGTTCAGTGTCAAATGGGGAGAAAAATACAAAATTATCTATCCTTTTCCATTGATGTGAAAGGGGGAGAGAGAATCATGTGAAAAAGCTTATCTACTAAGGGAAAATAAAGAAAGTTGTGAATTTTTTCTAATCATTATTATCAAAGGGAGAGAGAATCCTGTAGGGGGGAGAGTATAGGAATACTATGTAGGCTATCTAATCTAGAAAAAAAAAGAGAGTGTGCATGTTGTCTTTGGTGGTTTTTGACATCTTGTGTTGCTATCAATGACAAAGGGGGAGATTTTTGCAAGTACAAAGGTGTTGTCATTGATGTCAACATGATGTCTACTGGCTGGTGTTGTCATTGATCTTAATAGGATTTCTATTGGATTTTTTGTCATTGATGTCAACTATGAGTTGAGGAAGTTTGTTGCATATAAAGGATATTAAGAAAATTGTGAAAAAGAGGAAAATAGGTTGATGCAATTTGTGCATGTGTAGTTGAGATATTAAGGAAGTGTTGTGAGTACATGGAGCTATCTTTTTGTTGCAATGTCTAAAGATAAGTTGGAATGAATTAATGAGCTGAGATGATGTCTCTAGTACTTGGTTTCCAAGTGCTTTTGAGAAAAATTGATAAATAGAGTAAACTATGTTGTGCAAGTGTTCATAGTGTGCTTCAATATTGTGCTTTGTGTTTTTTCAGTATTGATCCTATGCCTATGCAGATCTGATATGTTGCTTTAGGTTTTCAGAGGTTGCTATATTCAAAATTTGGGTTTCTAGATCATTGTATAGTGCAAGATATTCTCACCAATGTGTGAACCAGTCTTTCAGTGATGTTTTCTATGGCTTGGGAGAAATGTATTTGCTCCATGTTTCTTCATTGTTTGGATTCAACTTGTGCAGATTTAGTAAGTTTCTTATCATTCTTTTATCTTTTTTTATTCAAGATTTTACTTGATTTGATACAATACAAGGTGAGTTTCATTTTTCAGTATACAAATAATGTTTACCAATTATTCTAAGTTGAAATATTTGTATGATTTGAGATTGGATGAAGTGATTGATGAATCTTAAGTAGCTCATGGATTATTCTAGATCATGCTCAAGGGAATTTTGTTGTTCGAAAGTATCAGATTAATCGCTTGTACTTAATGATTATGGTGTTTTAACATTGGTGTTGTCTGACCTTGTGTTAACACTACATGTAAAGTTTATGAAAGCATGTTGAGGTGTGTTTGGATCTATTTGGATCCTAATTAAGGATTTATGTAGGTATCCTTAATTACTATCCACCATAGGAATGTTCAGGTGTTGACCTATTTTGAATTTGTAAGTGTAACAGGTAGTTGTCAACCTTAGAGAAGGTTTTTGAGGTTGAGGTTGATATAAATAAGTGTGGTGTTGTTGTGAGTTTAATGTATGAGGAAGGAAGAATAAAGATAGATGTGAGATCAATGAAAGTAATGAGTTTGATGTGAATTTGAGCATAGCAGTGTGAATTTTAGTGTTAGGGTTCCTAAAGGCAGTGAGTTGAAGGCATCCAAAATATATCATGCAAGACTGCAAAAGTGTACAAAAAAATGTGGTGGATTCCTTGTTACATTGAGAAGTATTCTTGTGTAACATTTATCTTCTATCTTATTGTATTCTTTCTATAGCAGTGAGCCCTAGCTATGATCCTTTCTAGACAGTGTGTCCTATTCTAGCAATAAGCCCTTTTGTATCGGTTTTGCTATTACCTATATTGTGAGCTAATCTTCACCATTGTTTTCCCCTCATTGGTTTTTCCACATAAATATGGTGTTCTCTTGTGTATGATTTTGTGGTTTCAATTTTTTTTATCTACATTTCATGTTTAATCACACTAACAAAATAAGGGTTTAATGAATGCATGTGGATCTGATTACTGTCGAGGGTTTTGATGTTTTAATTTGCTACAACTGATTCACCCCCCTCTTAGTTTTCTTATTCATTCAACACATTCTAATATCTATTTTGGTAGATTTACACTTCTCATGTAAACACTTTAGGACTATCCTTAATTTCATGTTGTAGTCATAGTATTTCATAATAATATTGACATCTATTTCTCTGAATGCATGCATTTAATGGTGTGCTTCAAACGGTGCTTGTATGATGCCTTGAAAACAACCTCTTCTCTAAATTATTTGCAATATGATTTAGCATTAATTTTCACTTATCTTAAGCATATATATAATCATGTAACAATAGTATATCTTCTTGACAATCTAAATTACTTGAAATAAAGAGATGGTGGTAGTGGATCTTCCTTAGATGCAATTCAATTTGTGGACAATACTAGTAAAAATATGAACAAGGTGAAAAGTTCATGGAGTGCACATCTCTCATTAAACTTTCAAATCAATATAGCTCAATTCTTGTGTCACAAAAAATGTCATCTATCCCTCTAAAGTTCTTGACATCATATGGGAATGCTCTCTCTTAAATTCTTTCATCAATGAAACTTTTATTTTCATAACTATCTATTCAACATTGGTGACATTAGTGATTACCATAACTCATCTCTTAGAGAGTATATGGATTGTCATGGAACAATGAATACTAAGTTCAAAATGCCTTTTGTCAATCATCATGACAAATAAATAATTTTACAATATTCTCCAAGGGTTGTCAAGGTGATGACCTTGTGAGAATTCGATACTAATTGTCTTACATTTAGGGTTATATTCATGATGAAATACCCCTTATGAAAAATCTATGTATTTATCAACCTTTCAAGCTTTTGATAGCAGTTATATTAAACTCAAAATGAAAAACTGGTTCTTGTATGATTCAAACAAGAGATGGTTGATTTCATTTAGATTCTACTAGTTCAAACAATCTGCACCAACCAAACCCTATGTAGGGTTTTGTGACTCAAGTAGTATAGAATTTTTTTTGGTGACTATCATGAACTTTGCATGCACCGATACTTCTTGGGATTCAAAAAAACATTTCACTACCCTTTTCTACTTCCCACAAATTTCCTTCAACATTCCACTGCCCTACAATATGCCTCTGAAGCATTAGATCATGGAAAATATTTGAAAATGGATGTTAACAATACCCCTTTTCTTGATGGGAGTTACATGGAACTATGCTAAACCCATCATATACCTCCTTATAACCTATGATATTCAAATCTTGTCACATATTTGGACCATCATGAAATCTTGCAAATTTTTTGAACAAAACCCTGAAGTATGATAAAAAGAACCATGATAAAAACCCTAAAAGCTCGATTGGTCCTATCAAAACTCAAACAATTCTTAAGATAAAACTTCTCTCCAAGATACATGCACATGAAGTAGACCAAGTCAAGGCATTAAAAGACTAAAACTTATTTTTTTCCTTTCATTTCCTCCTTTAGCATTGGAAATTGATAAAAAAATCAATTTCTCTCCTTTTTGGAAATCAATGCTAAGTTATAGATCAATGGTGAGAATACATAAACAATATGAAAATAAGTATTGAAAATAAATAAAAAATAATAAAAATTAGAAAATAATCCAAAATCAACATAAATGCATTTCACTTATCATTATTTAATTATTTTGATTCATTCCATTAAAATGGGCATAAAACTAGATGAGTGTTAAAACTTAAAGAGATGACAACAATATAAAGAAGAAATATATTCAAATCAAATTGATTTGTATTCATTGAAGATGATTGCATTAAATAGATTGAAAGAAATGGATTAAACTAACAATAGACTCTTATATAATGGATATAAAAATTAAAAAAAAGATTTATTTGACATCTTTTAGAGTCATATTCTAACAAACAACAAAACCTAAAACTAACATGTTTATTTTAACTACTCTTGAAATTAATGATAGCACACTAGTAGATTTCAATGTTGGATGTACAATTATGTCCAACAGCCTCACTACAATAACACTAAAATATCAAATGAGCACACTACTACCTTTTTGAGATCTCAAACACCTCTACTCCTCCCAAATGTAGGAATATCAAAGAATCTATATTTCCTCTTACAACTGATAGGGTAGGGTTGGATGAGACACTCACTGTCCCATGCTCTAGGTCACACCTTGGCAAACCCCTTTGGTGTCACTCTCCACCTTCTTAACCTATAGGCCCTATTTTTGTTAGGCACCCCTGGTTCTCCTAGCCAACCCTACTATCATCTACATTCCCCTAACCAAGCCAATCTTGGTGCTTTCTCCTCCATTCTCTCCTTAGCCCTTAATCTTCCTAAAGGCTAGCTAACCCTCCAAACCTCACTAACTTGTTGCAGGGGCATGGGGTGTCTTCTATAGCTTCAAAACCATCCCTCTATGGTTCCTGATCATTCACCAATCTTCATTTCTCCATCGTTCTCACCAAACCCTATTCTAGGGTTTAAAAAGGGCTAGTAGCCCTTGAGCCCCAATTAGGCCTCCTAACCCGAGAAAGTAGGCTTAAACTTCCAACTTTTCTAAAGAACTCCACAAACTTCCTTCTAAGACCCTACTTCATTTCCAAACCTCTCAAGGATTTTTGAGGTTTCAGGCTTTCTCAGTCCGTACACAGGCGTAACCCTGATTTTGTGAGAATTAGGGCTTTTTAGGCCATTTCTTGACCTCACTGTGAACTGTTTGTTTCTTTCAGCCACCAAATGGACTGGTGAAGACTCTCCCTTCCTGCCAAACCTTTGTAAGGTTTCCTACTTCCACCACACACCTTGGGTTGATAGGGAATTAACACCCCTACAACGTTAGGGCTTGGGTTGCACTGTCTTTCCTAGCTAGGCATAGTCAAGCTCGCCTAGGAGAAGACCTTTACCATGTAACCATCCTTCCTACAATCTCCTAAACCTATCCTATATACAAGCATGGAGCTTAGCCTCATTCCCCATGGCTATACACCAGGTATAGTGGAAAACAGAGGTCTAAGACTCCATGAATAATAGTCTACTAAACTGATTAGCAATAAAAAGAACAAAAACCTACTAAGAACAAAGCTATGCAACGATGAAACAAACACCACCAATGACCACACAAAGCTTTTAAGATAGATACCACATGTTCCACACACTACTCAAAGCCTGGAACTCTCCATTAACACACAATTAAGTACTAAAAACTAGAAAATTGCAAGAAATTCAATGCTCTTTCATTTGAACAGTAAACTCAAAGAAATACAATGCTTTTTCCAACCCCCATTCCAGTTCGAGGACTACCTTTTAAGGGCTTCCAAAGTGGTTACCTCTCCCTTGGTCGAACATTACCACCCTATTAGGCCAAAATTGCATAATTGCAACATTTTGGCTTTATTTCCCAAATTCTAGTGATTCCTAGTGAAAACAAATTGTGCAATTTATTCAATCTACCATATGCTACTGATCAACCTTCATCCTAACATCTTCTAACATTTCTAACTCAAAAACAAATGGTCAACATGACCTTGAAGTATTAAAGTTTCAAAATTTCGTGCTAGGCTTCCAGATTTTCCTAGTGCTACCTAATGTTGCCTTGGTGCTCCTGCACCATTCTCCCCCTCTCAGCCCAAACACTAAGGAATGGAAGGAGAGACCAGTGATAAGTCAATGCCAAACTTCTTGAACTGGTCTTCTTGTACCCATGTAGCTTTTGATTCATGCTTTTTCTTCCACTTGATAAGGTGCTCCATGTACACCTTATGTCTTGTAGCCTTCTTCACTATTGACTCCAATATCTTCTCTACCTGAGGCTTGTCTTGATTTTTTAGGGATATATTGCTGATGTCCTTGAGGATCTCCTAACTATTCTGATCCACATCAGTGACTAATCCCTTGTACTTGATCAAGTCAGCTATATTGAAAACTGGTGAGATTCTTAGATCGGTAGGTAACTCCACCTTGTATGCATTCTTGCCATACTTGGCCAATATCTTGCAGGGTCCTACTCTCTTCATCTGCAACTTGGTTTACATTCCCTTCTGCAACCTTGACTTGTTAAGGTGGACCATAACATAGTCCCCTACTTGAAATTACACATCTTTCCTTGACATATCTGCCTTCTCTTTCAATTTTTGTGTAGCCTCAGTGACTATCTTCTTCACCTGCTCCTGAATCTCTTTCATGGTCTGACTGAAGTCTTCTACATGTCCACCTCTATGTTCCATAGCTCCAAGATCTCTGAGCTCACATATCCCTCTTGGGTGCATCCCATACACAACTTCAAAAGGACTCTTCCCTGTGGTCTGGTTCACACTATCATTGTAAGCATACTCAACTTGTGAGATAACCATATCCCATGTCTATCCATACTCCTTAGTTAGGCACCTTAGAAGGTTACCTAGCACCCTGTTAACCACCTCTGTTTGACCATCGGTCGGAGGATGGTAAGCTAATCCAAAAGATAGATTTGTGCCCAATCTACTCCATAGAGTCTTCCATAAATGACTCATGAACTTCACATCCATGTCTGAAACAATGCTCAAAGGAAATCCATGGATCCTTACAACTTCCTTGAAGAAAAGATGAGCTATGTAACTTGCATCATGAGTAGTTTTGTAGGGAATAAAATGACTCGTCTTACTAAATTTTTCTACCACTACATAGACACTGTCAAAACCAGTCTTGGTCTTAGGAAGGCCTACCACAAAACCCATGCTCACACACTCCCATGGTCTGTTAGGAATGGGTAGGGGTTGATATAGACCAGCATTACTAGCTCCTCCCTTAGCTTTCATACACACAACACATTGTTCCACATACTTTCTAACATCTCTTTCCAACTTAGGCCAGTAATAGAATCTTTGCACTAGTACTAAAGTCTTGTTGATGCCAAAATGTCCACTAAGACTACCATTATGCTTTTCCTAAATCAAATTTTCCCTCATTGACCCTCTTGCAACACATAACTGATTTCCCTTAAACAATAACCCACTTTGCAATGTATACTCTGAGTATTGGCTATGGAAATGATTCTCAAAGTTAGAACATACCTTGTAGACCTCTGAAAAGTCTTCATCTTCTCCATAGAGATCCTTGAAACTCTCTATGCCAATGCTCTTGATTTGTATCTCTTGCACTTTCAACAATCTCCTGCTTAATGCATCTGCTACCTTGTTTAGTTGTCCCTTCTTGTGCTTGATGGTGAAGGTAAAAGCTTGGATGTATTACATCCATTTCAAATGCCTATTACTCAACTTCTCTTGAGTGTTGATAAAACTAAGTTCCTGATTGTTAGTAAAAACTACAAACTCCTTGGGTAGAAGGTAATGCCTCCATTTCCTAAGTGACTAAACCAAAGCATAAAGTTCTAATTCATAGGTTGAATACTTCTTATTGGCTTCATTGAGATTCTCACTAAAGAAGTCTATAGGCCTACCCTCTTGACTTAGCACTCCTCCTACTGTCACTCCACTAGCATCACATTCAACAGTGAACAATTTGTCAAAACTAGGTAATAAGAGAATAGGTTGAGTTGCCACCTCTTGTTTCAATTTCTCAAACCCTTTCTCAGCTTCTTGAGTCCACACAAACTTAGATTTTAAACCACCCTTGATTGTCTCTAGAACTGGTGCACATATGCCACTAAAGTTCCTTATGAATTTTCTATAAAATTGAGCCAATCCATGAAAACTTCTTACCTTTGTCCCTGTGGTTGGTGTAGGCCAGTTTAGGATGGCTTCCACCTTGCTTGGATCCATCTTCAATGATCCTTTGGACACTAAAAAACCCAAATAGACAAGCTCTTGCTTAAAGAACTCACACTTCTCTAGATTGATTGCCAACTTCTCCTCTTGCAACCTTCTAAGAACCATCTCCACATGTTTCAAATGATCTTATGCTGTCTTGTTGAATATGAGGATGTCATCAAGATACACTACCACAAATATCCCTGTAAAATCCTTGAGCACTTCATTCACGAGCCTCATGAATGTGCTAGGGGCATTAGAGAGGCCAAATGGCATAACTCTCCATTCATATAACCCATCATTTTTCTTAAATGTTGTCTTCCACTCATCTTCGTCCTTGATTTTGATCTAATGGTATCCACTCTTGAGATCCAACTTGGTGAAGTACTGAGCTCCTCCAAGACAATCCATCAAGTCTTCAATCCTAGGGATAGGGAATCTATATCTAATTGTGATTCTATTTATTTCTCTAGAATCAGTACATAACCTCCACTTACCTCCTTTCTTTGTTGCTAAGACCACTGGTACTGCACATGGGTTGATGCTCTTTTGAATCAATCCTTGATCCAACAACTCTTGTACTTGCCTAGCTACCTCTAGGTTCTGATCTAGTGTAAGCTTATAAGCTGATTTGTTAGGTAATGAAGCTCCAGGTATGAAGTCAATTTGATGACTTATGGCTCTCTTTGGAGGTAAAGTTGCAGGTGTACCATCACTGACAATGTCCTTGAACCGATCCAACAACTTTAGGACTGCTTTGGGTATGACTATCTTGTCAGCCTTGTCATCTTCTTTAGGTTGTATCATGACCACATATCCTTCACCCCCTTGATGTAGGTTGTTAAGGAACTCTTTTCCACTCCTCAACATGATGTTTGGTGTCTTTGACTGTCCTTCTTCTTCTTATAATAGTGACTGCAACTTGAAAGTCTTCCCATCCTTCTCGAATGAGATGGTGTTCTCTTTCCCATCATATATGGCACCTCTATCATATTGCCATGGTCTGTCCAATAGTAGATGGCATGCATCCATGGGTAAAACATCACAAACTAACTTGTCCTTGTACCCTCCAATGGAAAACTCCACCGTTACTTGCTCATTCACTAAAACACTTTGTCCCTTGTTTAGCCATGTGACCTTGTAGGGGTTAGTATGGGGTACCTTCTCCAATTTTAGTTTCATTACTACCTCCTCTAAGATGATATTGTCTATTGAACCTGAATCTACTATGACCTTGCACACTTTTCCAAGTATCTTGCATCTTACTCTAAATAGAGCTCTCCTTTTTTTTGGTTCTTCCTTGACCAGTTGTCTAATCAAAACTCTTTTGAGGGCATGTGTAGGATCATCATGGAAAAAATAGGCCCTTAAGTGGCAAAAAAATCAGAAAAATCAGAGTTAGGAAACTTGACATAAAAATTTGAATAAGTTATCTGTATTATTTCAAAATTATGTAAGAATAAAATTTGTAGAAAATTGAATGTAGTTTCTAAACTACTAGGTTTGTTTAAAAAAAAAAAAATCTATTTGGTGAAAATTTGAAATTTCAATGCACTAGTACTTAAATTTCAGGGAAAAATAAGGTGTCTGTCTGACCACCCTAACCACAATAAAATGATATTATTTTTATAATATTTTAGATATAGGTAGAGGACTCATGCCCTGATGTGATGCATATTTTTTATAATTTTTTCCAAGTAAATAATTAATTATGAATTTTTATTTCAAATTTTTAAAAAATATAAAAACTCGTATGTCGGACCACCTTAACTTGGTCAAAACTTCATGAAATTCAATTTTTCTTTTTTTAATCCTATAGTATGTGAAGCATAGAATGTGATGCATATTTTTTATTCAAAAAATGTGATACCGTTTGAAACCTATAGATGGTTTTCAATCAACCTATCAATCGGGACTTTAGTCATAATTTGAATAGAAAATGAATAATAATTACTTATTAAATTCAAAGTAAAGCATAATTTATATCGATGGAAAGTTAAGAATCTCCTCTAAAAACCCTTTTTGTTTCATCAATTTTGGGTAAAAAATAGTCGTCAGCCACATACCCATCATATTGCCACTTTTTGGCCCATCATGATCCTGCACATACCCTTGAACATTAGATTCTCTCCTACCTTAGATTCAATATGACTTATCTCAGATGCCTTAGGACTCATGATGTCCTCTTGTGCATAAGCCACTCTCTTCTCATTGCTTGAAGAAGATGCTTTCTCTGGGCACCTATAAGCAAGATGACCTACTTGACCACAATGGTAGCATTTCATGTTTTCAAAGTATGAATTGCTCCTGCCTGCTCCTCTTCCTTTTTTTGAACCTCCTTGAGGTTCTCTACCCCTATTGTATCCTCCTCTAGAATATTTTTCACCTCCATGCTCTGTTAATTTAGACTCTCCTTGGTTTCTTTGGTCATTGCCTCTACCTTGGTAGCCACCTCGCTGTCCTCTTTGATCTCTTTGATCTCTGCCTTTGCCTCTGCCCTTAGAAGCCTGGTCTTGCTTCCTCTTGTTCCTTTCCTCAATCTTGATGGCCAATTGGTAACATTGATGTATTGTCTTAGGACTTAAAAGATTCATCTCCTCTTGAATGTTCCACTTCAAACCGTTAAGGTATCTAGCCACCTTGAGACTCTCATCCTCTATCACATTAGACCTCATGCAATTTTTTGAAACTCCTTAGTGTAAGTGTTTACATCTTGGTCTCTTTTCCTCAAGCTCTATCTTTTCTTGTGTAACTGAATCTCATAGTCATCTGGCATGTATGCTTCTCTTATCTTGGCAACCATTCCCTTCCAAGTAGAGATAGGTTGCTTACCTTCTTTTTCCCTCTCTGTCTGAATGAACTTCCACCATGTCAAGGCAGAACCTCTTAGTCTTGACTTGGCCACCTTTACCTTCTATGCCTCAGTGACTCCATCACATTCAAAATGGTTTTCCATTCCCTCTATCCAATCAACAACTAAATCAGCTTCCATTTTTCCACTAAACAGTGGTATTCCTTCAATTCCTTTTCCACTCAACGCCTTCAATTCTTTCAAGAAAGGCTCTTCCTCCAAAATAGGGTCAGGTTCAGGGATCTTGTCTTCCTCTGCAACCTCTTCTTCCTTTGGTATTTTTCCTTCCAACTTCACATTGTTCAATGCTTTCTCAAGCTGCTCTATTCTTTCTTTTAACAACTTATTGTCCTCCTCTTGCTCTTCAACCATCGTGGCCAATTCTGCATTTGTCACCATGATGGTAGAACCATTGGATTCAAGGTCTGACATACAAGATTCTTCCCAAATATTTTACTTGCTTTGATACCAATCTGATAGGGTAGGGTTGGATGAGACACTCACTGTCCCATGCTCTAGGTCACACCTTGGAAAACCCCTTTGGTGTCACTCTCCACCTTCTTAACCTATAGGCCCTATTGTTGTTAGGCACCCCTGGTTCTCCTGGCCAACCCTACTATCATCTACATTCCCCTAACCAAGACAATCTTGGTGCTTTCTCCTCCATTCTCTCCTTAGCCCTTAATCTTCCTAAAGGCTAGCTAACCCTCCAAACCTCACTAACTTGTTGCAGGGGTGTGGGGTGTCTTCTATAGCTTCAAAACCATCCCTCTATGGTTCTTGATCATTCACCAATCTTCATTTCTCCATCGTTCTCACCAAACCCTATTCTAGGGTTTAAAAAGGGCTAGTAGCCCTTGAGCCCCAATTAGGCCTCCTAACCCGAGAAAGTAGGCTTAAACTTCCAACTTTTCTAAAGAACTCCACAAACTTCCTTCTGAGACCCTAGTTCATTTTAAAACCTCTCAAGGATTTTTGAGGTTTCAGGCTTTCTCAGTCCGTACACAGGCGTAACCCTGATTTTGTGAGAATTAGGGCTTTTTAGGCCATTTCTTGACCTCACTGTGAACTATTTGTTTCTTTCAGCCACCAAATGGACTGGTGAAGACTCTGCCTTCCTTCCAAACCTTTGTAAGGTTTCTTGCTTCCACCACACACCTTGGGTTGATAGGGAATTAACACCCTTGCAATGTTAGGGCTTGGGTTGCACTGTCTTTCCTAGCCGGGCATAGTCAAACTCGCCTAGGAGAAGACCTTTACCATGTAACCATCCTTCCTACAATCTCCTAAACCTATCTTATATACAAGCATGGAGCTTAGCCTCATTCCCCATGGCTATACACCAGGTATAGTGGAAAAAAAAGGTCTAAGACGCCATGAATAACAGTCTACTAAACTGATTAGCAATAAAAAGAACAAAAACCTACTAAGAACAAAGCTATGCAATGATGAAAAAAACACCACCAATGACCACACAAAGCTTGTAAGATAGATACCACATGTTCCACACACTGCTCAAAGCCTAGAACTCTCCATTAACACACAATTAAGTACTAAAACCTAGAAAATTGCAAGAAATTCAATACTCTTTCATTTGAATAGTAAACTCAAAGAAATACAATGCTTTTTCCAACCCCCATTCCAGTTCGAGGACTACCTTTTAAGGGATTCCAAAGTGGTTACCTCTCCCTTGGTCGGACATAACCACCCTATTAGGCCAAAATTGCATAATTGCAACATTTTGGCTTTATTTCCCAAATTCTAGTGATTCCTAGTGAAAACAAATTGTGCAACTCATTCAATCTACCATATGCTACTGATCAACCTTCATCCTAACATCTTCTAACATTTTTTACTCAAAAACAAATGGTCAACATGACCTTGAAGTATTAAAGTTTTAAAATTTCATGCTAGGCTTCCAGATTTTCCTAGTGCTACCTGGTGTTGCCTTGGTGCTCCTGCACCAACAACCTTTTCAAATGTGCATTGATGATCCCAACACATCTAATGTTCATTCATATAGTTGGATGATTTATTCTTCTTCATACCTTGCAAGTCCAACTAGCTAGCATTAATAGCAACAATAATAGTGATTGCAATAGTCATGGATAGAGTAATTAGTATAAATTTTCATTTGATGTGAGGCATTATTAGAAGAAGCAAAGATTTCACCATCACTATTATTCTCATCTACCAAAGGAGATTCAACCTTACTTTCTTTTGTCTATTTATAACAAAAATTCAAAAAAAATCAATACAATGATTAAGCCTACACCAATTCGTGACACTTAAATTATTATTTTTCAAACATATCATCCCTCTCCTAGAACTACTACATCATAAGTAGAATATTTCAAATCTAGGAACTTTCAAGTTGCAAAAGAGTGTTTTAATTCCTTTTCATTTTATGACATCAAATAATTTTTTCTTGAAAAATATCTATATTCTTCTTGATAGCTTCAACACACTTTCACTCCTCAATTAGTCAGCTGTACCTATGCTACTCTCAACAAAAAAACATTTTATATCTTACACTTCTTGTCTTGTGTTAGTTAACAGATTTATCACCTAACTCTATATTCTTATGCCCACAAAGGTGATAAATGTAGCTACAATTGAATCGGCAATAATATCATTTTCAAATAGATTCTTTGCTTGTTTTAAAAGGTGGCAACTACCTTTATCAGATATTCAATGAATGATTTTTCAACTAATGTTTCTTTTAACTAGAAAGAAAATAAAGGAAGGGTCTTTTAACTAGAATGCTTCAAAGCTATCTATCAACTTCATATAGTAACAAATGAAACTTCTTAAGAAAAGATAACGACTAAACCAATTTCACCACAAAATTGTTATTCATAGATAATAACACCACAACAATAAAGAACAATAATATATCATCCCAATAATAGATAACATACTAGAAAATATTCAGTATAAACAGACTGAATCCATACACCATAATTCAAAGATTACACATGCATAAACTTCACCAATGTCTTCTATATCAGAATAACAGATAATAGCCAAAATAACAGAGTTTGTTCTAATGAGTAAATCAAAGTTTTCCCAAAAGATCTGAACCACATTAGTTGAAACCATATTTAAACATAGAAAATGTCTTTGGTAACGGTTTCTTGAAAGTAACTGTACCAAAAATTAAAAGAAGTTTTTAACTTAAAAGAGCCCATTAAAAGAAAGCAATTGAAATAAAAAAAATAAACTATGCATCGGCCCCACCCACTTCAACCTCTTCAACTTCTAGTTCCTCCATCTCTTCTTGTTACAACAACTTTTCTCACACCTTCATTCTAAACTTGTATTCCCTGTACCTGGTAATAATTACAAAAATCTCTCTGTTGCCTGGTGTTAGTGTGATCTGAAGCCCAGTTGTCCATTTCCTAAGGGTAGCTTCAGACTCATTCAGAATGTCGAACCTTCTTTCTACTTTAGTTTTAAAAATTATAAGATAGAGCTCTAGCCTCCCAAGCTTAAAGAAAGACTCTTTAGTCATTGTAGTCGGATCTGCTATTTCCCTATTGAATACTTCTGTGAATTTTGAGAAAATGTCCTTTATTTCTAGAATCTTCTCATCGAACTCATCAATTATCTTCACTTGCAAATCATGAAAATTTCCTTTGATTTCTCCTAGCATATCTAGATAATTTTCCAGTGCTTCAGTGATTTCCTTTACCAAGTTATCATATATGCTTAATTTCCATTCAAGTGAATTAGGCCACAAAGGATCTAATTCCGTTGGATCACTAACAATTTTTTCATTGATTAACTTCAATCGATCCATGGAAATTAATTCTTTCATTTCTTCTCAAAGCAGATAAAGAATTGTCTGATCTTTCCTAATCTACTACAGCTCCACTATCAATCCTTATCTTTTATCAGCAATATGAGTGTAGGAAATCATAGATTTACCAATGAAAAATATAATTTCTTGAGGAAATTCTTCAATCCACTCACTAGAAGCCTTGGAGTAATTTAGGTTCTTTCTAATCAACTACATCATAGACTCATCAATAACTCTCTCTTGAGAACTAGAGGCTTTAGTAGACAAAAAGGGAGAAACTATGGAAGAGAAAGTTTTTGAAACCTAGAACTTGAGATTGCAATTTTAACCTTTCCTTCCTTTCTTCTTTTACCTGCTTGGATAAGGCATTGGCTGAATAATTGGCATGATATACATCACCCTCAAGTGTCTGGGGACCCATGTCAACATGTATAATTTTATAATCAATCACGGTTATCTTATGATCATCCAAATCTTTTAAAGGTTCTGTAATCTCTAGTATATGATTACCCAAAATAGAATCATCTAGTATCCTTGAAATTTTTCAAGCTTTCTTGGGCCTTGAAGAAGATTGGAGTAATTTTTCTAATGTATCTACTCTAGCAGATGGTGTGGGGGTGTATTTTCTCTTATTTTCTACTACCTTCTTCAGCCATACTAGAGACTTTTCTATCAGAATAAAACCTTTATCACTTTGAACAACTTCCCTACACTCAATAGGAACAATTGATAAATTTTCTATAGGAGGAGAAGGTTCTTCAACAAAGGGCATGAAAGTATCATCTTCAACAATTTTCCTAAAAATGTTATCTGAATCTTCTGGTGCAAGTTTTGTTTGGACAGTCTTCCTTTAAGGAGCAGGGGTAGATGGGCTATCTTGATCACATACTAACTTTAGCTTGGCTAACTCTTCAGGTTTTTCACCATCACCCCCAGATTGTGAATTAGCACTAGAAGACCTAGTAGCCGTTTTTACTGATAATGTACTTCCTATGGCTACTTGGCTAGATCCTTGTTCATTTTTCTGAGATGATTTTGGTTCATGAAAAAAATTAGCAACCTTATGCCATTCTCTAACCAATCTTGAGTCCTTTTGAATATTGTCTCAACCCATGTAGTTGTATATAAAACTTCATCTTTACCCTAGTCAACCCTAGGATGAGATTTTTTAGGAAATTTTTCATATTTAGGATCAAGAATCATCGAATCTTCAGTCACATTTTCAGGAATTTGGAAACAAAGACCAAAAGTTTGTATTTTCTCAAGGGTTAACCTCATATGATCTCTCCTGAACACTTCATTTTCATCAGTGCAATCCTCCTAGAAATCCTTAATTGAAGGTTTGTGTTGATATGAGCTGAAAGTGTACAGGTTTCATTTTACAAAGCCCTTGCTATCAAAATTGGTTCTCACAAACAAATACTGGAGATTGTATTCCTTAAGAATCTTTTCAACACCTTTAGCCATTTGATTATTTTTTCACGAGAAGGAAGGAATAACTAACGACAAGGCATATCCCCATTTTCCCATATTCATGTATTTTATATTCACTGTGGCCATTTGTCTACAAACCTCCAAAAATACCAGCAATCTTCAGGATACTTGGGAAATTTAAGTGGGGCCTTTTCATAATCTCCTATCCTCAAATAAGAAAACCTATCAAACTAGATATAAAACTTCCAAACTTCAACACCAAATATTTTGACTCAAGGGAAAAATGCATTTCAGGGTTGGGCATGTGCAGGATCATCATGGAAAGAACATGCCCTTAAGTGGCAAAAAATTCAGAAAAATCAAAGTTAGGCAACTTGACGTAAAAATTTGAATAAGTTATCTATATTATTTCAAAAATGTGTAAGAATAGAATCTGTAGAAAATTAAATGTAGTTTCTAAACTACTAGGTTTGTTTAAAAAAAAAAGAAAATCTATTTGGTGAAAATTTAAAATTTTAATGCAGTAGTACTTAAATTTCAAGGAAAAAATAAGAAGTAGGTGTTTATCTGACCACCCTAACCACAATAAAATGATAATATTTTTTATAAAATTTTAGATATAGGTAGAGGACTCATGTCCCAATGTGATGCATATTTTTTGTAATTTTTTCAAGTAAATAATTAATTATGATTTTTATTACAACTTTTAAAAATATAAAAACTTCAGATGTCTAACCACCTTAACTTGGTCAAAACTTCATGAAATTCAATTTTTTATTTTTTTAATCCTATAGTATGTGAAGCATAGAATGTGACACATGTTTCAAATTGAAAAAATGTGATATTGTTTGAAAGCTATAAAAAAATTTCAATCAACCTATCAATCAAGACTTTAGTCATAATTCAAATAGAAAATAAATAATAATTATTTATTGAATTCAAAATAAAGCATAATTTATATTGGTGGAAAGTTAAGAATCTCCTTTAAAAACCCTTTTCGTTTCATCAATTTTGGGTAAAAAAAAGTTGTCAGCCACATACCCTATATATACCCATCATATTGCCACTTTTTGGCCCATCATGATCCTGCACATACCCGATTTCCATCTAGTTTTCTTACGGCTTCCATTAAAAATGTGTCATTAACAAGACAATATTCTCCCATTCCAACCTACTTGGTAAACTTTGGATAAAATTTATATACGAGCATGCCAAAAGTCAAAGGCACTTGTGGTTTCAACCTTGGTTAGAAAGATCTTTGACTAGCAATGATATATATCAAGCAAGAACACATATGGAAAGTGGCAGTCTTTTAAAAATTGACTAGTTGTTCATGCAGATGGAAGAAAATTATCTTAGCCCAATCAATAAACACATCATCATGATAGATAACTAAAATAAGATGACATATCCAGTCTCCAAATAATTCAATTTGTGCATTCCCGACAATACGGTGAAGTAAAGCAATGGCATCAACAATTTCTACTTTAAAATGCACCCTTTTAAGTTTATTGGGTAACTAGGACTTACCTCTTTTCTCATATTTTAACCACCCTTTGGCCATAGAATTTTTACACCATGCTTCATTAACCCTGAAGAATTTGTTAGCTGCTACAAAAAAAAATCATTTATAGGTTCCTTCTTTGGAATTCTCAATGCCTGAGAAATTACTTCAGGGGAAATTTTAACAACAATGGTCCCATCCACAGCCTTGATTTCTCAGGTTTCAGGAATGTACCTTCTTGCACATGCAACAATTAGATCTACGCTCAGCACAGCTTCTGGAAAGTCCCCGATGTGAGATAATCCACTTTCAAGCACCTTTATGTCTATAGTGGACTTTTCTTTACTCTCTAATCGTGCCCAAAATTCTTCCAATTTAAAAATTCCTAGCTTTGTATCTCTCACACTGAGCCAACGATTTTCAATTTCAAACTACATGACCTCACTATGCTTAAGGAAATGCTTGAATTCCTAAAGGAATAATAGCAACAGGTAGAATTATAGCTAAAACTTTAACAGATAAGTTCTCACCACCTTAAGCCATGTAAAATGGCAAGACGTGCATTTGGTACTGAATTAATACGACACTTTATTTTATTTTGTAGTAATGAAAACCCTAAGGTTTGCGCGCCTTGTAAAAATCTTGATAAGACATCTCCCTATTGTATCGTACACCTTATTAAATGCAAGGATGGTGTCTCAAAACCTGTAGAACAATCAACCAACTCCTTTGTTGCGGCAAACTGAAACTTGACAACCTAAAGTTGAGAGTTATAAAGTTTTGAAAACCTACGACTCACCGATTGCATACTTGATGCTACAAAGGATAATAAGTTAGGTTATCAGAAAGTTAAGAAAAAGACAAACCTAACAACACAGACAAAAAACAAGGAGCACCAAAGAACTAAGTTCTATAACTTGGAGAACACGAGAAAAAGAGTTAGAAACTTCGTGAAAACCACGACAAAGGGAAAAAAATGAATATGAAAGCCTTTAACCTAAGTGAGAAACATGAACAAGGGGACATAAATTAAAAACATGATACATAGTATATTCATGAAAAACATTGGCTCCAAATGGGGACTAGGACTGATAGGATGCAGAGAATCCAAAAACATGACATAAAGCATTATTCATTGGGCAATGGAATCAAAAACTAGACAAGAAAAAACTGAACCAACAAACAAAATAAATGAAAGAACTATGTACAGGGTCAAACCCAACAAAATATTAATCAAGTAATTTCAAATCTTTCCCAGTATAGGAAAGAGGTAGAACAGTACCATCAGGATAAGCCAAATGGAAGGCATGATCACCAACAAGCTCCTTGATCAAGAAAGGTCCTCTCCATAGAGAATCAATTTTTTTATGTGCCCCCTTTGGCTCTCTTCTCCTATCCCAAAGAAGGACTAAATCATCAACAACAAAGTCTCTTTGTTTAACTCTTCTATCAAATTTTTTTTACCATCTAGTAATGTTTAGTAATTCTATCAACCATAATCTCTCTCTCCTCTGTCAGTTTGTTCAAGTACATGATCTATTTTTCTAAGGCATCCTGAAATTGCCCATCTTCAATAACCTTTTGAAAATCAAGTGCCAAAATCTCCAATGGTGTGGGAAGAGTACTATTGATTCCATATACTAATTGGAAAGCAGACATTTCAATAGCTCTCTTTCATGTAATTCTATCAGCCCACAATGCATCATATAACTTCTTATGCCACCCTCTTTGATTTTCATCGACCAGTTTCTTAATGATGGAGATTAGATTTTTATTGCTTGACTCGGCTTGCCCATTTCCTTGTGGATAATAATTGGATGAATGAGCAAGGCTAATACCATAGTCATAATAGAAAAGAGTGATCTCAGCAGAAGAGAATGAGCTAGCATTATTAGCAACAATCTTTGTAGGAATTCCAAATATTACCAAAATATTCCCCTTCAAAAAATTACACACAAATTCAGTGGTAATGCTTTTCACTAGGATAGCTTCCAACCACTTGGTGAAATAATCTATAGCAGTCAGTATGTGTGTATGTACTACACTAGAACTAGGATTGATTGGCCCAATAAAATCTAGACCCCATTGTTGAAAAGGTTCATCAATTACAGCAGGTCTCAAAGGTAGAGCAACAATTTGGGATCTACTAGTGAACTTTAAATACTTTTCACATTTTGACACCCAATTATATGCATCCTTAAACATACCTGGCCAATAAAATCTATGATGTAAGATCTTAAAGGCTATCACAGAATCTAAAAAATTCCCACCGCATGCTTCACCATGAAAGACTTCCAACACATCTCAGAAAAGTTTCATCCACACCTTTTTTATACAGATTCCCTTCCCAAAGTACATACTTGTTCGCCTTAAGCTTTGGATTCCTTTTCTCTTTTGTTGACAAGTGTGATAGACAATCACCACAAGTTAAAAAGTAAGAAATATCATAAAACCAACTATTTGTTGTGCTCATGAATAACAACAATGGTAAATCCCCTTCTTCACTGGGTTTACTTTCAAGAATCAATTTAGCCAAACCCTTTCCTCTCACCAAATTAGTGGGCTTAATATCTAGATAATATTCTTGAATTTGAGCTATCCAAGATCCTCTCTTGTTACATCCAACATCCTATTGAGTAATAATACTTTTCACAGCAGTTTCAAGAATAAAAACAGTAGCATGAGAATGAAGAATATAGAACCTGAAGCTCTTGAGTTCCTTCACAACAACATATGCATGTTTTTCAAATGGTGAATATTTAAGTTCATATTTCTTAAGAGGAGTACTCATAAAAGAGATAGGGGCTTCAATATCTTATTCATTCTTTTGCAACAAAATAGCTAACAGAGTATGCTCGGAAGCATAACTATATATAATGAGATTTTTAGTAAAATCAGGATGGACCAAGGTAGGAGTGTTTGCAATTGTTGTTTTAATATCTGTAAAATATTTCTTTCCTTCATTGCTCCACTTAAATATAGGTTGATCCTTCATCATATCAGAGATGGGATTAGTCAGTTCAACAAAATCAGGAACAAACCTCCTCAGAAAATTTACTTGACCAAAGAAAGACCTGATCCCATCTTTGTTAGCAGGTAGCCCTAGCTGCATGATTGCTTTCACTCTTTTTGGATCTATTTTAATTCCATCTTTCCAAAAAATGTGGCCTAAATTTTTTCCCTCATTTATAGTGAAGATAGACTTCTTAGGATTTAAAGATATACCTTCCTCCCTGAAACGATGTAACACAATTTCCAAGTCATGTAAATGATTGGCTCTTTTCTTAGAAAAAAATGTTAAGTCATCCAGATAGATCACTATAATTTTTTTTTTGAGGTCTCCAAAAGATAGGTCCATAGCTCTTTGAAAAGATACCCCAACATTGAGAAGTCTAAATTGCATTCTGTTATAAGCAAAACACCAATAGGTGTGGTGAAAGTTGTCTTGTGCTGATCTTTTGGAGCTACTTCCACCTGATTATATCCTGAGAAGCCATCAAGCATAGACATCATTTCGGAGCTAGCAACTATTTGCATAATATGATCCATCATAGGTCACAAATAATTATCCCTCAGGGACACCTGGTTTAGGTTCCTAAAGTCAACAAATATCCTTATTTCTCCATTTTTCTTCCTTACCAGGACTGTATTAGCTACCCATGTGGAATGATGGATGGGGTAGATAATTTTTTCTTTAAGCATTTTAACAATCTCATTAAAAATAGCTTCTACAACTTTGGGATTATAAGTTCGTTGTTTTTGTCGATAAGGTGTGGCTCCAGGTTTCAACAGAATATTGTGTTGAAATTCTCCATTTCTAAAATTCTTTAGATCTACATAACACCATGCAAAGACATCCTTATAGTGTGTCAATAGGGAAATCAATTTCTTTCTTTCCTCCTAAGAACAACACTTTCCAATATATACAATCTTTGGATCATCATCTATACCAATATTCACCTTGTCATATTCGGCAAAGGCTTCAACTAAGACTTTATTTTTCTATTTCAAGTATTGTTCATGTATGCCAAATAAATTCTCTAGGGACACTAATCCTTTCAAAATTTTGTTTCCCTTTAACTAGATAATGTTTGTCTCTTTTTCATCAGGGGTAGCAATATCACCCTCCAAAACATCTCCAATTTTATCATCACTACCTTCAAAATAAATGTGAGCAAAAGCTTCAGCCTTCTCCAAAAACTCAATAATTTGTTGATCATTATTGAACACTTGACAATGATTGACATTGTCAGGAACACTAGGTCTGTACACAATTACAATTCTATATGACTCATCTTTAAAGTATGGATGAGGAAAAAGTAATGACGTTGAGACTGCTAATGAATCAACCCTATTATTTTTCTCCCTTGGAACAAACTCTATAGAAAAGCCATCAAAATCTTCTATACAATCCCAAACTTTGTTCCTATAATGTTTAAGCCGACTGTTTTTCACATTATAAATTTTTCTCACCTGTTTCACCACCAATTTTTCATCTCCTATAACTCTCAACTGTTTGATACTTTTCTCCTTAGCCACACTTAGACCAAGCAATAGAGCTTCATACGCAGTCGTGTTATTAATATTAGCAAACTCTAGTTTCAAAGCAAAAGGAAATTTATAACCGTTAGGAGAAATCAAAACTACACCAGCGCCTGACCCTATATAAGCACAACTTCCATCAAACTCTAGTGTCCACAATTCATTGATAAAATCAGGGTTGATAGGGTTTGGAACTTCTCCATGATCAGAAGTGCACATGTAAGTTCCTGGTCCCGTTTCAAAAAAAATGTCTGCTCTCAGATCACCTGACTTTAAGAAAGTGAATTTTGCTTTAGGCTTAGGATTCAGGCATATTTTATTTCCCTCTAGAGGTATCAAGGCATGAGACCAATCCATTTGTATTTCTCCACCTAAGTCCTTACAAAAACTCCTGCTCAAAAGTATGCCATAACTTGTTGGAATATCAACAACCAATATGGTCAGTCTTAATCCTTTTTTGGGAAAAGCAACCAGGGCTACTTGGGCATCTTTGATTTGGCCTATGATAGGGACTGGTGACCCATCCATGGAATAGCATTTTCCTTGAGAGGAGGTATAATACAATCCTAAAGCTTTAGCTATCTAAGCAGGCATCACATTCTCGGAAGCTCCAGAATCAATAATATAATTACTTAACCTAAAACCAACAATGCACAATGAAATATAAAAAGGTTCAAGTTTCATGAATGGGTTATGTGAACTTGATGATTTATCAATAGCATTGCAACAAATCTAGTTCTTGAGGCAAAGTTCATTTTTATTAAAGGTTTGAGCATTACATTGAGGTGGTGAAGACTCTTGTTTAACATATCTGACCAACCTATCCAACTCTGAGGGATTGAATCTCAAATATTTAGCCTGTGAAATTTGGATTTTGGTATTCTTATAGGACTCAACTATATCAAATGTATCAGAATGGAGATTATCATAGAATGAAGGAGATGGTAACTCTTCTAGCACACCCTTAGGAGTCATTTGTTCTTACCTCTTCTGCTTGGTCAAAATATATTTTGGGGTTGAAGATGAACTACTCTGATCAGCTTTGGCATGTTGTGCTCTAGTGAAAATAGCACAATTAGGATCATCAACTCTGACATATACATCTTTTCCAGCATCTATTTCCAATACAAATTCAAAGAAATTAATGCCAGCATCATTGGATGAACAAGGTTCTTCTACATATGGTTCCACAATATGTTCATTGGTTGAAAGCATTTTCATGTACCTAATCATCTCGGGACAGTTAGCTCCATCATGATCTGAAGTTAAATGAAAATTACAGTGATTTCCTTTATTTGGAGGAGTAGGACCTTCAATTTCCAACCTTTGATGAGGAGCAGCCAATAATGGGGTTTTGTTAGGGATTGCTTGATAATTCCTTGACATATCTTGATAAGGTGTCTGCAAATGACCTTTAGACATCTATCTCTTAAGAGTGATTATATTGTTGGCCATTCTCTGAATGACTGGGTTAGTAGAATTCACTGGTGATGGTCTCTCATTTTGTAATTCTTTCTTCCATTTTCTCGAAATAACCAAATCATCCTCTATTGATATGGCCCTAGCTTGGGCAGCTGCTACATCAACGACACTTTCTCTTTTGACAATGAAATTCACATCTAGCGGAAGAGTGTTTATGAACATTTCTTTCAGCAGATGTGCACTAGGTCCCATATTAGCATAAATTATATTCTATATCTTATCAAATTTGGCTACAAAATCTCTCATTGACTCATGAACTTCCTTTTTCATTGAACCTAGTTGAGCAACCAAAACCTAATCATCTTTTGCATACTTAAATCAGTCCCCGAACCTTGTTCTCAAGGTATCCCAATTATTAATAGTACCATTTGGAAGGGAATAAAACCATTCAGTAGCAACATTTGTCAAATATTTTGCAAAGAGTCTCATGGCAACATCTTCATGTTGTATTGCAAGAACAAAATAAGTTGCAAAGAAAGCCCTCATATGTTCATCAAGAGAGACTTTCCCATCTCCAGTGAACTTAGGTATGAACTTTCCTGAACCTCTAGGCAAGTCATCTAGTTGTGCACCCACTCCAAAAGCTAAGGGACCTATCGCGGCTCCCCATGGAACTAGTTGAGCCATCACTGGAGGAACTAAAGGAAAATTTTCTTGTGTAGGAAGAGAAGTACTACACAAAAGAAGACTTTGATAAGATATCTTTGAAACTCCAGATACAATAGGTTTCAAAAGAGAAGGAGAATATGGTCTAATGATAGTCTTGACCTTTTGGGTAGGTGAGAAAAATGAGAAATCAATAGTTTCTAGGAATTTGAAATGGTCGTCTATAATCTCCTTTTTCTTATCACCCCTAGTATATCTTTTTGAAGCTAGATTTTAGATAGGATACTAATAGGCCAACGAAGTCACCAACTTTCATTTATTGATGATTTCGAGGGGGATTTTGCCTATTATTCATTTGATTCCTAGGAACTTGTGCGAGAGGAGATCTTACTCTTCTAACTAGAGGAGGAATATTTACTACAAACACAATCTCTTGTGCATTCTCAAAACATAAAACATTTTCTCTAATAATATCTCCAAGTTCTTCCTCTTCTTCTAATACTTCGTTAACTTGGTGATATTGATAATTGGTTCTTCTTTGTTGCCAAGCAAGTAACCTGAGCCCAGTAATTATATCTTCTTGATCCCCAAATAACCAATCTACATTAGGTTGAAGGACAGGAGCATTACACCCTGCAAGAACCATTATTATTAACTATAATGCAACTCATCATATAAAATTTATTTTCTGAATTACTCCCCAGTAGAG
This sequence comes from Sequoia sempervirens, assembly GCA_007258455.2. NCBI lineage: Eukaryota > Viridiplantae > Streptophyta > Pinopsida > Cupressales > Cupressaceae > Sequoia > Sequoia sempervirens. The sequence goes on from VDFB02355174.1 coordinate 182,477, forward strand.
TCGCCAAAAATCTATTAGTTAGTAGATTTATCACCTAACTCTATATTCTTATGCCCACAAAGGTGATAAATGTAACTACAATTGAATCGACAATAATATCATTTTCAGGGTATGTGCAGGATCATGATGGGCCAAAAAAGGGCGATATGATGGGTATGTGTAAGGTATGTGGCTGACGACTTTTTTTTTACCCAAAATTGACGAAACGAAAAGGGTTTTTAAAGGAGATTCTTAGCTTTCCACCAATATAAATTATGCTTTACTTTGAATTTAATAAATAATTATTCTTCATTTTCTATTTGAATTACGACTAAAGTCCTAATTGATAGGCTGATTGAAAAATGTCTATAGGTTTCAAATCGTATCACATTTTTTTAATCTAAAACATGCGTCACATTCTATGCTTCACATACTATAGGATTAAAAAAAAAAATTCATGAAGTTTTGACCAAGTTAAGGTGGTTAGACATACATGTTTTTATATTTTTTAAAAGTTTTAATAAAAAATTCATAATTAATTATTTACTTGGAATAAAATTACAAAAACATATGCATCACATCAGGACATGAGTGCTCTACTTATATCTAAAATATTATAAAAAATATTATCATTTTATTGTGGTTAGGGTGGATAGACAGAAACCTACTTATTTTTTCCTTGAAATTTAAGTACTACTCCATTGAAATTTCAAATTTTCACCAAATAGATAGATATATATATATATATATTAAATAAACCTAGTAGTTTTGAAACTACATTCAATTTTCTACAAATTCTATTCTTACATATGTTTGAAATAATATATATAACTTATTCAATTTTTTATGTCAAGTTTCCTAACTTTCATTTTTCTAAATTTTTCACCACTTAAGGGCCTATTTTTTCCATGGTGATCCTACACATACCCTTCAAACTGATTCTCTGCTTGTTTTAAAAGGTGGCAACTACCTTTATCAGATATTCAATGAATGATTTTTCAACTAATGTTGCTTTTAACCAGAAAGTAAATAAGTAAGGGGATTTTAACCAAAAAGCTTCAAAGGTATCTATCAACTTCATACAGTAACAAATGAAACTTCTTAAGAAAAGATAACAACTAAACCAATATCACCACATAATTCTTATTCACAAATAATAACACCACAACAATAAAGAAAAATATATCTATCATCCCAATAACAAATAACACACTAGAAAATATTCAGTATAAACAAAATGAATCCATACACCATATTTCAAAGATTATGCATGCATAAACTTCACCAATGTCTTTTATATCAGAATAACAAATAATAGCCAAAATAACAGAGTTTTTTCTAATGAGTAACTCAAAGTTTTCCCAAAAGATCTGAACCACATTAGTTGAAACCATATTTAAACATAGCAAATGTCTTTGGTAATGGTTTCTTGAAAGTAACCGTACCGAAAAATTAAAAGAAATCTTTAACTTAAAAGATCCCATTAAAAAAAGTATTTGAAATACAAAAAATAAACTATGAATTGGTCCCACCCGCTTCAACCTCTTCAACTTCCGGTTCCTCCATCTCTTCTTGTTACAACAACTTTTCCTACACCTTCATTCTAGACTTGTATTCCCTATACCTGGTAATAATTACAAAAATCTCTCTGCTTCTTGGTGATAGTATGATCTAAAGCCTAGTTCTCCATTTCCTGAGGGTAGCCTTAGACTCATTTAGAATGTCAGACCTTCTTTCTACTTCAGTTTTAAATTTTTTAAGATAGAGCTCTAGCCTCCCAAGCTTAGAGAAAGATTCTTTAATCATTGTAGCAGGATCTGCTATTTCCCTATTGAATACTTCTTTGAATTTTGAGAAAAATTCCTTTGTGTATAGAATCTTCTCATTGAACTCTTAAGTTATCTTCACCTACAAATCATGAAAATTTCCTTTGATTTCTCCTAGCATATCCAGATAATTTTCTAGTACTTCAGTGATTTCCTTTACCAAGTTATCATATATGCTTAATTTCCATTCAAGTGAATCATGCCACAAAGGATCTAATTCCTTTGGATCACTAACAATATGTTCATTGATTAACTTTGATCGTTCCATGGAAATTAATTCTTTCATTTCTTCTGAAAGCACATAAAGAATGGTCTGATCTTTCCTAATTTGTTGCAGCTCTGCTATCAATCCTTTTCTTTTATCAGCAATATGAGTGTAGGAAATCACAAATTTACCAATAAAAAATATAGTTTCTTGAGACAATTCTTCAATCCACTCACTGGTAGCCTTGGAGTAACTTAGGTTCTTTCTAATCAACTACATCGTAGACTCATCAATAACTCTCTCTTGAGAACTAGAGGCTTCAACAAACAAAAAGGGAGAAACTATGGAAGAGATAAAGTTTTTGAAATCCAGAACCTGAGATTGCAATTTTACCCTTTCTTTCCTTTCTTCTTTTACCCGCTTGGCTAAGGAATTGACTAAATAATTGGCATGATATACATCACCCTCAAGTGTCTGGGGACCCATGTCAACATGTATAATTTTATAATCAGTCGTGGTTATCTTATCATCATCCAAATCTTTTAAAGGTTCTACAATCTCTAGTATCGGATTACCTGAAACAGAATCATCTAGTATCCTTGACATTTTTTGAGCTTTCTTCAGCCTTTAAGAAGATTGGAGTAATTTTTCTACCGTATCTACTCCAGCAGATGTTGTGGGGGTGTATTTTCTCTTCTTTTCTACTGCCTTCTTAAGCCATACTAGAGAATTTTCTATCAGAATAGAACCTTTATCACTTTGAAAAACTTCCCTGGACTCAATAGGAACAATTGATATATTTTCTACAGGAGGAGAAGGTTCTTCAAACAAGGGTAGGAAAGTATTATCTTCAACAATTTTCCTAAAAATGTTATCTGAATCTTTTGGTGCAGGTTTTGTTTGGACAATCTTCCTTTTAGGAGTAGGGGTAGATGGGTTGTCTTGCTCACATACTAACTTCAACTTGGCTAACTCTTCTGGTTTTTCACCATCACCCCTAGATTGTGAATTGGCACTAGAAGACCTAGTAAGCATTTTTACTAATGATGTACTTCCTGTGACTACTTGGCTAGATCCTGGCTAGATCCCTGTTCATTTTTCTGAGATGATTTTGGTTCATGAAAAAAACTAGCAGCCTTACACCATTTTCCATCTAACCAATCTTGATTCCTTTTGAAGACTGGCTCAGTTTGTGCACTCATATATAAAACTTCATCTTTACCCCAGTCAACCCTAGGATGAGATTTGTCTGGAAAATTCTCGTATTCGGGATCAAAAACCACCGAATCTTCAGTCACATTTTTGGGAATTTGGAAAGAAAAACCAAAAAAAATTATCTACTCAAGGGTTGACCTCATATGATCTCTCTTGAACACTTCATTTTCATTAGTGCAATCCCCCCAAAAATCCTCAATTGAAGGTTGGTGTTGATATGAGCTGGAAGCATACAGGTTTCGTTTTAGAAAGCCCTTGCTGTCAAAATTGGTTCTCACAAACAAATATTGGAGATTGTATTCCTTAAGAATATTTTCAACACCTTTAGCCATTTGATTGTTTTTGCACGAGAAGGAAGGAGTAACTAATGGGAAGGAATATCCCCATTTTCCCATATTTAGGTATTTTATATTCACTGTGGCCATTTGTCTACAAACCTTCAAAAATACTTGCAAATCTTCAGGATACTTAGGAAATTTAAGTGGGGACTTTTCATAACCCCCTATCCTCAAATAAGAAAACTATCAAACTACATATAAAAACTTCCAAACTTAAACACCAGAGATTTTGACTCAGGGGAAAAACACATTTCAGGGTTTCCATCTAGTTTTCTCACAACTTCTATTAAAAATGTGTCATTAACAAGACAATATTCTCCCATTCCAACATGCTTGGTAAATTGTGGATAAAATTTATATACGAGCATGCCAGAATTCAGTGGAACCTATGGTTTCAACCCTACCCAGAAAGATCTTTGACTAGCAATGATATATATCAAGCAA